>BGPR01039757.1:0-14191 GCA_013235015.1 Araneus ventricosus
TTTTTTTAATTACGAACGAATTATTTCTACTTCAATCCTATGACAAAACACTTCTACTCTAACTAGACTCGCAAGAGTCGCACTGCTTCTAGAGCCTCAACTTCGGTACTTTCTCCTTTTTGGTCTTTTAAAAACTCTCCGCGTCTGCGTAATTTCCTCTTTTCGTAATCATGTAACGCATTGAGCAGTCACGTCGTTTTTCGGCGTAATTCTCCACTCCTGGCCATGGATTTAATATTCCCCTAATATTTTAAACGTTTAATCTTAATATAATATTGAGTACTTTATAACTTATTTGATTTTGCTTATCTTCGAAATGGAATAAAATGTTTTAGACATTTAACGACTGCAATCTTCTTCAACTACCTCTACACTTCACTTAACGGAACAACGTTACATATATATATATATATATATATTTCTTTCTATAATATTGTTTCAACATGTAAACAACAAAATCAAAAATTAAATATGTCTCTCCATTATTTCCACCAAAATCAAATAATATTTCAACCTGCTTCAAAATGTACTGTCAAAATGAATATTGTTTTCAGAAATATCATTTTCAATTTCAGATAAGAAGTCAGAAGCGCAAATCCTACCGTCAAAGCATCCCGTAAGCCAGTCCTTATAAACTGCGTGAATTTTCTTTGCATATTAATATACATTATTTAAATTTCCATTTTCCGTTACTAATTGTTTCATAAAGCGATTCCTCACGTTATCACTTAAGCAATGAATCATCGATTAAAATTTGATCCATTATGCTCTTCTTGACTGACATGATAAGGCCGGTATCACCCTGTCGCCATTTTGGCTAGACAATCAGGCGTCACCTCTCACTGTTACATAGGGAGTAATACCGCAGGTAATTTTGCTACGCTATTTTGTTTTGACTCGTTTATCAAATGCTGGGGATTTTCGGGGATCATCATGATGCAACGAATTAGTCAGTGACTTGAACAAGCGTTTTCCTTCATTCCATCCAGCTGAACGGGAAAAAGCATGAAAATGAAATTTCAGATTTAAGTTTGACCAATTTGTTGAAAATTCTTCGAAATAATGAGGCAATTTGTTTAATACAAAATAATATAAAATGTTTCTGAAAAAGAAAATGCATTCGTTTTTAATTCAATCACTTTCGAATTGAGAAATTCATTCAAATCAAATCATTTTACTAAATTGGAATCGTAAAAATTCTCTTCCGTAGGATAATCTTTAGTTGAGCAATACACAAAAAAGGAAATTAAAAAGAGAAATGAGTTTCTCTACCAACATTTGCTAATATTGAATGGACAATAGATCCATTTAAATGAAAGAAATTTAAAAATGTCCATGTTTATTGCAAAGAAAACATGGTGGCCTCTTTTAGAATATTGTCACGTAGACACAGGTGAGATGATTAAGTGAACAGACGTGAAGTACAGAAATGACAATTTATTAGAAATCCAACACTGGCGTTTGATCTATCTGATCGTATACAATAGAACCCTCTCAACTGGAGAGCCACAACCTATATACAGTAAAAGAACACTCTAAAACATTCTATATTCAAATTAATTAAATTTACATAAATTGGAACATTCTGGAAGTTAGCATAAATGAGTGTTAAATCTAAAGAAAGAAAAACCCAGACCGCAACCAGCGGGGATCGAACCAAGGACCAATAGCTCCGAAGTCAGTGTTGCTACCTCACAGCCACATAGCGGACGAGTGATGGAAAATGTGGCGATATATAAATACACATTTATTCCAACGTTGACTCTCTTCGAATATTCAAACTCACATTTTTTTTTTGCATCGTGGTCTCTTTTCGAATATGCAAATAAACTTTTTTTGCATCGTGGCCCCTCTTTGAATATGCAAATTCAATTCATTTTAGCACAGTAGTCAATAATGCAAATATTTTACAAAAATATAGCGATACCATTCCATAATAAGAGAAAAATAATAAAACTCTCCTCAGAACAGTTGCAAATTTTCATACTTCCACAACTGCATAAGAGATCATTTTGATTCTACGCACAGGAATAGGGAGTGACGTTTTCTGAAGTTGGAATAAGAGAGGAATTAGTTGGCGCACGTGATCCATAAATTCGAGAGATTTTATCTATACACGGATTCCACCCTCTCCTTGAGTTGTATAGTTAGATAAGGTAACTCATTTCCGGTAATGAATTGTTCAGCACTGATATTCCACAGCTTAACTAGGACTATCGATCCATATCGTGAGTTCGCTAAGAATCAGGATTGAGTTTTCGTTTCTAAAATCCGTGTCATGGAAAGAACTCAGCACAATCCTAAAAATGATTTAATATTACCTAAATTAAGGTCTGTATTTGGATCAGGGGATTGCTCATCATAGAATACTGGAGTGGATTTTTAGTTTAGTTACATATTAACGTCAAGCTACAAAACAGCTATCATATTGCCTAAATTAGATTCTGTATTTGAGTCAAGTTTATATCATAGAGGCTGCTGAGTGGTTTTAGTTTGGTGCATATTAGTCAACTACAAAACAACATCATATTGCCTAGAATTAGATTCTGTATTTGGATCAAATTTATAACGCAGAGCTACAGTGGATTTTAGTTTTAGGTACATATTAACGTAAAGCTACAAAGAAACAGCTATCATGTTACTAGAATTAGATTCTGTATTTGGATCAGTTATATCGCAAGGCTACTGAGTGGATTTGGTTTGATTACATGGCCAACGTCCAGGCTACCAGAAGCAAGCTATCATATTGCCTAAGTGGATTCTGTATTTTGGATCAAGTTATATCCATAGAATACTGGTGGTTACAGTTTGGTTATATTAACGTCGAAGCTGCAAAAACATTATCATATTGCCTAAATTAGATTCTGTATTTTGGATGAAGTTATATCACTTAAAGTACTGAGTGGATTTTAGTTTAGTTACATATTAACGTCAAGCTACAAAACAGCTATCATATTTACCTAGAATTAGATTGTATATTTGGATAAGTTATATCCCTTGAGCTACTAGGTAGTTTGGTTGGTTACATATTAACGTCCAGCTACAAACAGCTAATATTTGGGATGAGGTTTAGTTGATTTACGATACGTGACGAGGGTGACTACTGAATCGATAGTTGACCCACAATGGATTGAACCGCCAGGCCCTTTAACGAGGAGGATATTTCACGAAATCAGGGCCCGACACGATCCCAATCTCATAATAGAGATTCTACCACCAAAATACTGCTGCCTATAGAGGCGTGGCATTCTGACCATACATCATCATGCTTATTCAATGGGTTGCCAGATCAAAATAGCAAAATAAGGCCAAATTTGACAAATTGGCCGAAAGCCTCATTGCTATTAGAAAAAAAAGCTTTCAGCTTCATGAAAATGAATCACTTGATGAGCATATGTTCAATGCTCTATTATTAAACTACAATTTAAGTGAAGAAATTTAAAACATGTAGTTCTATTCAGGAGCTATTTCGTTCCTAGCTGACTCATTATGGACCCGAGTTTTCTGCCTTGGTAGTTTACATTTGGTGAAATCTACTACATCTTCGATTGTAATACTAAGTCATTGAAATCTTCAAAGTGGAATTAACATATAAGCAGATAAAGTGAAGGTTTTTTAATGTAGGTAAACAAAGAAAGAAAACTGTTTTGTTTATTTACATTAAATTACTACATAATTCTATTGTAATGCTTAAGTCAGTAGATTTGCAGAATGGAGATCCAAAGTAATGCAAATAAAGTCAGGTTTTAATGTAAATAAACAAAACCAGAAAATAGTCATACATCATGTGTAATACCAAAAAGAAATTTATTAAAAACAATCAACGAATATGTAATTAAAATTGTTCTAGAAAGAGTCATTAACGAAAATAAAACAGAAAAAAATGAATTTAAGACCAAATGAAAATTCTAAAAAGCCAAGGGCTTTGAGAAAAGGACAAATTTCAATTTGGCCTTAAAAGACAATATGGCAACCCTGATTCAATAATATTGTTTATTGCTTCGATCTGGCGCGTAATTTCGATATTTTACCGGGAATTGACATAACTCATGCTGCACATCGAGGGAAAAAACTACAAATACTATTAAATATCTCTCAAGAGATTCATTTACTTAATCCCATACGAAAATCACTTGGCTGCAATGTTTCGATGAATTTGTTTTATATCCATTAACATTCATCATCAACTACAATTTCTAAATCTTATAAAACAGCAGGAGTTTTGAAAGTAATTTGACCTAAGCACATCAACCCAGAAAACAGCAAATGTTGTCTAAAAGTTATAATGCTGATTTTCTTCTCAGTTTTCTAGAATTATCTGGTATTTTTTGTGGAATGTATCCGTGATACACAAAATCGCTTTGATTCTTTTAAATAATTAATGTGTATGGTTTTTAAAAATATCATTCCAGCATAACAATTTAACGTCAATTCAAATAATTTATTTACTTAGTTTTTAAGAAAACAAATCCTTTTATAAGCAAAATATTTACTTTATCAGATACTAGAAAACTTACATCTTTTCTGTCTATACTTACTAGTTTTTAAATCTTACATTCTCTTATCTTGAAAACATTCTTAAAGTTTGTCTCTCATTTACCCTGAGCGGAAATGAAGTATAACTAAAATTTTCAACTGAATAATTCATACCAGAAATAATTTGATCTCATTTAAATTTATTATTTTACAAAAGTTTTCCAAACTTTTTTGAAACACAGTAAATAATAAATGCTTTCCAGAAAAGATTTGATTAGTTTCGTGTTCGTTAAAATTTACTTAAAAAATTTTGTACTTTTAAACATTTTGATAAATATAAAACTTATATTCAGACTCAGCAAAATCCAACTAAATCCTGCAGCAATATTCACTTAGACAGAACATTTATAATGCATTAAGAGTGAATTTATTATATCATTAGCCAGCACTATAACAAATATTTCTAAGAACTAAATTGCAAAAGTTTTCTTTTGAAATCTAAAATATATATTGGTTTAAGACTTCGAGAGATAATTTTTTTACAAGGGAAAAATAAGATTAAAATATGGATATTTTGGAGACTTGGAAAAAAAATCGATAAGCTTCGTTTGTATTCCATTTATATTTATTACAAAATGCCAGTACTAGATGATTCAAAAGTACAGTTAGATATTTTACAAAGAAGGGAATAAATAAGAGTCATTATTTGCAGATGTGAATCAACTTTTGCGATATTCTCAATCAAGTTGCTAAGGAAATTGCATAGGAATACAGATGCACTTAAATCAGGAAAACAAAATGAAAAGTCAAGAAAATAAAATTTTAAAGGAATCGAAATACTCTGATAAAACACTATGATGAATTTCAATTAGTATTAGAATAAAACAATCGTATAAGTAATAGTTTAATTTGTAATTAGAATTATATAAAATAAGGAAAAATTGAAAAGATATGAAAGATTAAACCCGAAATTTTGCTAATTCATGAACATCAAAATTATTTTACCGGCTAGAAGAATTAGCTAGCCATTTGAATAAATATTTAAGAGTGGTGCTTTTTTGAGAATTTTAGTCCTTTCAGGATAAAAAAAAAGAAAAATGGGTAGTGATTATCAATTATTTTTATTCTTATTTTTAAAATAGTACAACTGCCAACTCCGTTAACACACTTAGACGACTAGTCGTTTAATATAATCGTTGATTGCAGAAAACATTAGTCAATAATATCAAAATGCAGGGTATAAGGAACATAGTAATTTTTTTTAAGTCAATACAGATTTAAAATCTTTTATTCTTTTCCGAGTAGATTACATAGCTATCTTATCCTTTAATTGATTCATTTCGCAGTGGCGGCTCGTAAGATTGAATTAAATGGAGGTTCACAAAATGTTGAAAACTAAATCTGTAGATATGACGTAACTTACAAGTTAAAATACATTTTAAGGTTTCCTACTGAGATTAAGGAAAACAACTAAAAAAATAAAGTTCTCATGGTAAAAAATAAATTGTAATATTTTATTTCTTACAATGGATTGTAATAAAATCATAATATTGTAACAATATATCTTTGAATTTTTTATTTACAAAATAGTCAAGTACATTTTTATAAAACTAAATCTATCGTCTGTCTTTTTTTTAAGACAGAAAAAACAAATCAATAATGTTTTCCCGTTGAATTTAGGTATATCATTGGTCATTCTTTTCAATTGAGTATAATAGAGCCCAGTTTAGTCTTAACCCTACGCTCATAGTGTTTTGTTAAAAAATGTAACTCGTTTTAGGTTGAAGCAACTCTCCAAAAGCTTCATCGGTAGTCATTGGAATGGTAACTTAATAATTAGCAATAGTTTATGGAGTCTCAGAAAACGTAGTCTACCAGGTGTTTTCTATAATAAATTGTAGAAGACTAATAGCACCAGTCATATTTCTGAAATCTGATCTTCTATAAGTACTCTAGTTCAAGTTTTCAGACGATCCTTCTCTTATGCTTGGTCCAAGAATCTGGGTGGAAACTTTTTCTCATTACTCCTGAGATTTTGGAGCTTTGAGACAGCAGAGTAGTGAAATAAAACAAAATCTCTTTTACTTGATTCGTGATAACATCACATATCTCTAACTTTCTTTAAGTTCTATTGCCTGAATATTTTCTCTCTTTCGCTTTTTCTTAAGAGTTTCATGATGCCAGTCTCTCCTTTGTCACTTTGTCCATTCTCTTCCTTTCCTTCTCTGTATTTGGTGAAAACGTTGCTTGCTTTCTTATGATGCTGCATCAGTTCGTGTTTTCACAGAGCTGGTTGTATAACACATCGATAGTGGCACCAATAGTAACTGACCTTTGCTAAGCCAAAACACAAATTTCGAGTCTTCTAACAGCGGCGGTAGCCCTGCTTGATTATTACTTCTAACGTGTTTAGATGTTGTCCATTTTTCCAGCCATTTCAAGTGGTTCCTATATTCATACCTGTATTAATGGTTCGATTCCTAAATTCCATCAAGTATCTGAACCATCAGGTATCATGCTAACAGTTTCATCTAGAATAGCAATTCTCTGTGGAAGTTATTGAAAAAAGTTAGTAATATCACTACAGTTTGGAAAAATGTACTCGAACTTGCTGATTCTGACTGGTTGCTTGCCCAACAATCAAGATTAGCTGATCGCCGAATGCTTATTTTATATTGCATTCTTGTAGGCACGATGAATAAAAGCGAACACCAGCGTGTTGACCACTCACATCAGATTTATACCGTCATGGCTCTGCGAATAGTAATGGGCTTCTCGGTTTGGCTAATACTTTCAAAAAAACTTTTGCTTGGATACATTCAACTGTAGATTTTGCATCATGCCCAGGTGGATTCATGAATCACCAGAATCTCTCAACCGATTTGCCCAAAACGTATCAACAGCAACAAATTGGGAAATTGATGACACGTAGTAGTTTCATCTGCTATTACAAACAAAACTTTGCTTTTCAGAATTTCATTTTTATCTAGTTTTCTGACAAACAGTGAGCATATAGTCTAATAAAATCATTTTGGATTTCTTTGACGTTCTTTAAAAACGTGGCACTAGTAAGATGGTCTTTAAAGGAGATCAGTTCTGCTGAAGTTGATAGACCTATGAAAACTCCCGTATTTAATGAATCCTCGCGTTCATCATGTCCTCGAAGTGCAAGCTCAAATGCACCGCAAAACAGAATATAATCAATGATTTTTATTTAAAACAACGTTTTTGGTAACTTTCCATCATTATGTGTTTTAACATTTAGACGAAATACAATGTCAAATTGTTGGCGAACCATCCACCTTTCTAGCAAATTAAATTCCAAGATCCGAGTTTAAATGTGATTGTGACATTCATGCTTTTTTATTTTCTGAGTTAGATAATGATAAATCAACAACACCGTAACTCACCCAGCTCGAATCACCATTCTGTTTTTTGCAAACTGGAGGCATAGGCTCATAGTCTAGTTAATTCGCATCCACAAATCCATAGACATTTCTCATATAAATTGAGTTTGAATTCCCTTTTTGAGAATCTCTAGTCACATTTCGTCACCTGGATGGTAAGGTTTAGCAAGGTGTTGGCACAATTAATTTCAATTCAATTTTCTTTCCCAAACACAATGTTGAAAAAAAATGCAATTGCTGGTTGCCGAAACACTGATTTTACAAAGTGCCATTTTAGCTGATTACATTAGTTCATAAAAAAATATATATCGAAAATAATAGCAATAATAAAAACAGATCAACTTAACCGAATATATAGCAAAACCGGTGAAATTCGAACGAAAAGAACTGCGAAGAATGCAGACTGCTTCGAGCTCCCTTTTACTGAGAAGATGTGGAATGGAATGGTATCCAGTTTAACTGTGGCTATAAGCTGGTTTTCAAGGGCACTCTTCGATCGCACGTGCGATCGAGGAAGAACTTTCAAAGTGCCTTTGTGCTGTGATAACCTACCAGTACAGTACGTTGCTCCATGTAGCGTAGTAACACAATGGAAACTAATCCTGGGGGATTGGCAAAATCTGAGTGTATTTAATATTTATTTTATTTAATTTGTAGCAAATTTATTTCTTCGTTTTTTCTCTGGGGTTCATGTGCTCATATGCACAAATAGAGAATCCGCCACTGTCATTTCATTCCTTCATTTCCTCACTCATAAACGTAAATTTTTTATAAAAAATTTATGCATATGATTTCTGCAATTACCGATTCAGAGGCAAGTTCATAAAATACCTTTTAATTCATCAAACATTTTATTACAAATTTTTATATTATAAGAAATTTATAATAAAGTATTTATTAATTTAACAATAACTGTAATTTTTGAATAATTTAATGTTATAATTACCGGATATCGATTGTCTGTAAGATGAAAGTCAAAATATTTGTAAATTCAAAGAAACTAGCTCCTAAAAAATATTAAAGAAGCGAAACTGAGTTGAATTTGGCTACACTATATAATTGGACAACTAAACTGATCCGTACTAATTCTTTTTTATTAGCATATAATCAAGTGCCTTAAATTTATTCATTACAAATGCTAACTATTATAATATATTTAATATTATGTAAAATTATTCGTGTAATTTAATAGAAGTTTATAGTCATAAGTCCCTGAGAAAAGGAGCTGTCCAGTATAATCACATAAGTTACTAGCAGTACGCGCACAGGTTGCCGATGGAATCAGGACTTCAATAAAATGAAAGAAAAAAAGGCTACAATGACGCGAAAAAAGTTTTCAATAATATCAAAACATAAGAGAAACATTATTAATTTTCTCGCTTCATTTTTTTCTCGCCATAATGACATTTCACTTTAGGAAAACAGTACAGAGTACATTAATCAAAAAAACTAAAAATTGTGACGAAATTCATACTATGCAGCAAACCAGAAATATGCGAGACAAAAGAAAACATGTTAAGACACTGCCGAAAATAATAATTTAAGTCTTCACTCAGCTATGAAGGTCATGACGTCTCTACATCTGCCACTTGTATTAGAATTAACAATGCATACTTTAAGAGATTTACTTACTCGGGAGAAAGTCTCGCGAATGAAGCTCGATTGGCAAGAAAATCTCTTCCCAATTGACCAGAGACAAACTAATTTGAAAAAAACTGTAAAGGTATTTCAGCAGTTCTTGTTTTAAATCAAACCAGAAACTTTCAGTTATAAGCTGAAAAAAAAGTTGAAAATGATAACGTTATTAGAACGTCGGATGGGGAATTTCAATACGTCAGATGAAAAAAATTAACAAAAGTGAATATTTTTTAAAAATTCTCAAAATTCAGTAAATTACGTTTTTAAACTCAAAAGAAACTTCATTAGAACGAAAATTATTTGTTTTATCCGATGGTGTATTATTTTTTGAACTCTTATCAGGAATTTATACTGCGGACAAAATGTTTCAAAATAACCCAAACATTAAATAAAAAAATTTTTCTAATTTAAATTTTAAAATTAGACTTCCAAGCGCATTGAGTCACCATTACGAAAACTAACTTTGCGTGTCAAATTTCAAAGGCTGTAAGTGCGATAGATTCGTCTGCATAGCGCGTGTACCTCACACATACAAACATTTGTCTTTTTATAGTATGGAAGTGATTGTAACTTATAAAAGGTCAGAAATTATTTAACATACCTTTAACTATATAACCAATGTTTAATAAATATACAAGTTGCCTAGAGTGTCACAGATATTAATGTTCATGTTGGCTGAGTGTCAGACAGAGTGTAAAACTTATATTTCACATCGAGATCAGAAGAGTTACAACAGATACAGGGATCACAGATTCTGTCTTTTGGTTTGCATTCTATCTAAAGTTCAGTAAAATTACATCTTAAGTTCAATTAAGACTTAAAAAAGCCCGATTTTTTTATACACTAATTTTTAAATGTTTTTAAACTTTCCTTGTATCTTGTACAGGCATGGGAAAAATACTTTTAAAAAAATCTTATTTGTTTTAAATATGGTTTTATGGCTAAGAAACAGTTTATGACCAATCATTAACACTTTGGACTTTATTTCAAAAAAAATTTCCTTGATAAAATTCTATAATGTCTAACACAGATGAATTTCGCCAACTAATAATACATAGGAATTTCCTTCAATATTGTATAGAATAAAATATGGTATTCACTTTTTTATACAAAGCAAAAGTTGAGCCTCAGAGTGAAAAGCATCAATTTATTATATTTTTTATCACCTCCACTCTTATGTTGTAAATTGATTTCAATATGTATCCTGTTGTAGAATAAAATATGAATAGGGAATATGACTAGAATATTCTACTCACATATACAAGCAAAAGGATTGAGCCTCAAGTGAGAAAAGTATCCAATTTATTTATATTTTTTTATGGGCATAACATCATATGTTGTAAGTGATTTAATAAAATTCCAGCATGTATCCTATTGGCAACAACAGGCATTAGAGCACGGTGCTTGTTCTCAACTTGGCGCAGCTTGGCGTGTTATAGCCCTTGCGCCATAAAAGTCACTCACTTATTCTCAAGATTTTTACAGCACAAAATTGGGTGTGTTATTTAAAAAGGCAACGCTGGACATTTAAGGGTTAGCAGCTAGATTTTTCTCTGTTCTCGATTAAGAACTCGCAGTCATAAGAAATAATTATTATAAAAGATTAGTTATTTATAAAATTATGATAGAGGAAGTATATATTCAATAATAAAACTCACTATCAAAATGTATCAAAGTATTCTTTACTAATAGATAAACGAAGCAAATTTACCATTCTCAATAAAATGACAAAGTTTGAGGGAACATAATTACAACTTTGTCATTTTGTGCAATGATACTAATACTTGGTTTTGAAAGTAAAATATAGCAGTATCTAGATTACCAATAGTAAGATCAGAATGCGACTAGCAGGAAAACTGCGACATGTGTGATTTGTTAGTGTATGGCAACAGATTCTAGCCTCGATAATCTTGCGCTTAAAGAAAAAAATGCTAGTTGTGCAAATATTTTGACTGTTATTACCTTGACTGTAAAATTTAAGAAGGAGACTTTGCGCATAAATTGTTTTTTTAGATTCACAGTCAAACTTATTTATTTTTGTAGTAGATAGATATAAACTGTGCAGAAACATATTTCTAAAACCCTTTCGTTTTCAAAGTTACACAAATTTTAAATATTTAATACCCAAATTTTTTTTAAAAGAGGCCTCTCAAGGTACTTAATAAAATAGGGATCGGATTCTTGGACATTTACATTAGTTTCTGAGAAAGAAAAAATCAACATTTTATAAGCAATTTTCCGGAAAATATCAGAATTTTCACTTTGTACATTTTAAAAAATGAAATCAAAATTTTACAAATCCATCACTAATCTATAATAAGCATGCATTTATGACTCAATAGAAAAAAATTTCAAATAATTAGAGTAAAGAGATAGACTTTTAGCACATTTTATATGAGTGAAATTTGGAAAAAACAAACTGGGGAAAACAACTTTGAGTTTTCATCACGGTAAAATTGTAATAAAACAACGTATCAAAGCTAGTTTTTCAGGCAATAACCTGACATTTTGAAACCTATAGTATCAATTTTATTATGCATTATAACCATAATTAGTAATTAGCATCATCATATATAGGGAAAAAATTTCACTTTTTTCAAATTTTTTTAGTCAAAATATTTAATAAATGATCTGCATTACTATTTATCAAATCTATTATAACAGAGCAAAAATTTAAAATAATTTTATTGAGATTTCATTGACGGTAGAAATTCAAACAAAAAAAGAAGCTGGCAGTGGTGATGATAATGATTCATGTAAATGAATAATAAGAAGCGAAAAGCAATCAAATGATAAAACAAACAAAGATAGACCGTTACTGTTTGCGGAACAACTATCTTGCTTTGCTTTCATGTGGAAAATATTAGGTGGCTTTTTGGCTTGCATAGAATAGGCATAGTTTAGAAAAACATTGGAAGTGGGCTTGGCGTGATAACGTGCTAGACAAATAACTTCATATCTCACTAAATATTTGTGTCTGATTGTTTCGAGCTTCGGAACTGGTAGTCAAAAGTTTCAAGGATAATTTTCCACTCAATTGAAAAATGGATATTTCATGGTTTACCGAAAACAAAATCGATGGCTTCCTTGGATTTTGCGGAAAAAATCAAATATTTCAAAGTAGCATTCTTAGAATTTTAAGTCCTTTAATATTTTTTAAACTTGTAATATGCCCAAAACAGTAGAATTATTTACAATTTTGAAATAAATAGCATTATATTTCTTTCAAGTAGATCTCCTGCTTTTCTCATTATACTCTGCAAACTATAAATTGGAATGAAGTATTCTCAGAACAATAAATATTTTTTCACTCTAGAGCAGGAAAAAAATACTTCTAGAATACTTCTTTTTTCATTGCAGGTACGCCGGAAAAATATACATTCCAAAATGAAATTTTTTATCATGAAATATCAGCATGATTATTTTATTTCTCGCGAATAAGATAGCATGCAGCTGTAAACATATCGAGAAGAATTCCACATGTCATCCTTCTTTTGGCAGCAATATATGTGACAAAAGTATAGAGGCTATCAAGCTAGGACTTGCATTTTCTCTTCCCAGCAGACAAGCTGCAGATCTTTGTTCAGAAGACTCGACAGTCAGATTAGAAATGGTCTCGCCGTCATCCACCTTTTATTTTCTGTGAGTTTTCTTTCTGTAGAAAGAGGAGACTGGGACCACCAGGAAAACACAAATAATTCCACGTTTACTGCTTGGACTGGTAAGAGCCAATTTCCATTTACTTTTGAATCTTGCCTCTTTTCTTCAGAGATTGTGCTATTTATCAGTGCGATATTTCTTCCATTTAACTTCTTCCGTTATGTTTTTTTCATTCATATCCTATCACCGCGCTGCTTCCGTTTAGTTTATTTTTGAATATTTTGTGACGATTCAATTCGAGAGAGGAAACGGAAAAATAAAATCTGATAACGTCTGAGTTTTGTAGAAATAAAATAGAAACGATCAAAACAATTTTGGTGATGTTTAAATATATTTATTCCATTTTCTTTTTTGAGTCTGGGTTTTTTGACAACTTTGATTAAGAGAACATGAATTTAATTTCAGAAAATTTTCGTTAAAACTCGCTGGATTTTATATTGACTCGATAAAACATATTCAGAAGATAGATGGATTTTGGTTGAAATTATATAAATTTAAGATGTTCCAAATATTGTTTTAAAAAGTACTCAAGCTAGGGACGTTGTTATTCTTAAATTTAAAGCTGGTTTCTAAACTCTATGTAGTAAACTCTATAATAACCACGTGTTTCAAAACACAGAGATTTGAAATCAAAGGAATTCAACAGCTGTGAATGTCATATATATTTATAATATTTTATAAAGAATTTCATAGAGAATAAATATAACTATATACTAGCTTTCCAATGCGGTAATAGTTACATGTCTGCTTTTTTACTTTCTCGTAAAGAAGAATACCAAGAGAAAGTATTGAAATAGTCAAGAATTCGAACTCGTGATTTTGATGGAATCTCCACGTTTCAAACCTCCTTGGGTCAGAAAACACGATTTTGGAGTATGTATGTCTGTGTGAAACACGATAGCTCAGCTATGAAAGCTACGGGATGAAATTTGGTACGGTCTTTACACAAGGTGTAGTTTTCTATCAGCACCGGACAAAATCCGTCCAAGGAAGAGCAATACGTAAGAAAA
>BGPR01039758.1:0-14191 GCA_013235015.1 Araneus ventricosus
GACAGTGGTTCCCAAACTATTTTGGTCGTGGAACCCCAAAATTTGTTGCCAATGATCGCGGAACCCTGAATTATTTTAACTTAACGACTTTTCAAAATTAATATCTGATATTAAATGAAACAAGTATTATTTTGGTATTTCAGATTTTATTAAATTAAGCAAAACTCAAAAAAACCAATTCATCATAGAAATAATTAATAAAAATACAAAACATAAACTAAAATAAATGGAAAATCTTTAATGTGAAGGATGCACCTGCTTCTTTGATGCTCTTAAAATTAAGCGTTAGGTTTGATAACTGAATTCGCATATCTGGTGCAGCATCAAGTTTGTTACGATATTTGGTTTTTGTCGCAACATATTTTGAAAACCCAGCTTCACACAAATAAGTGGTTGCAAACGGCAATAGAATTCGAATTGCCTGTTTTGCAAAATTTGGATATTCATCGAATACATCTGACCAAAATATTGTTAATGAAACTGTTCTAAATTTGGCTTCTAATTGTGCATCCGAACTCAATTCAATCAAATTTTCATAATCCATGGAATGAAATCCTTTTGGTTTTTCTTTTATTTTAAAAGGATTTTGTACACAGTAATTATATTGATTCTCTAGGTTTGGAAAATAATCACTGAGTGATTGCTGTAAACTGGACAGATGTGTTTTTATACCATCACGGATTTTCATATCTAAATCCACTTCAGATTCTTCGAGAAAATCACTAAGCGTCTGGAAACACTCGAAGTTATTTTGCTCCACAGCTGAAATCAAATATTGTATTTTCCTTGAAAAAACAACCAATTTATCTTTTGCTTGTAATATGTTGACTTGTTTTCCTTGCAGAGCCAAACATAATTCGTTCAATTTTCCAAATATATAAGCAAGGTATGCAAGTGTAGATAGCCAAGCCATATTATTTAATCTGTCTGATAATTCAAATTTATGACCAATAAAATAAGCCATCAGTTCCATTCGCAATTCAAATATTCGCACAAGCATTTTACCACGCGATAACCATCTAACTTCTGTATGAAGAAGTAAAGTGGTGTGAAGACTTCCCATATCTTTGCACATGGCTTTGAAAATACGTGATTGCAATGGTTTGCTTTTGATAAAATTAATAATCTTCACTGCTTCGTCTAGAACAGATTTAAATGTCGCCGAAATCTTTTTTGTTACTAATGCATATCTGTGAAGAATGCAATGAGTACTGTTACAGTTTTTTGCAACATTTTTAATCCGTGCTACAACACCACGCACTTTTCCTGTCATTGCTTTTGCTCCATCGCTGCATACTTCAATACATTTCCCCCAATTAATTTCATGCGTTGTCATAAAATTATCAATGCAGTTAAATATATTTTCCCCCGTGGTGTCAATGTTCACACTTTCACATAAAAGCAAATCTTCAATTTTTTTATTAAAATCATACCGAACGAAAACAAGAAAAATTGCTATTCCAGCAACGTCTGTGGACTCATCTAGTTGTAATGCATAAGGGTTACACGCCTGCAACCGTGAAATAAGTTCTAATTCAATGTCATCGGCAATATAGTTAACACGCTTTTTTACAGTATTGTTAGAAAGAGACACACTTTCAACTTGTTTACTATAACTTTCGCCCAATACACACGAAACGATATCTTGAACACAAATGATTCACCAATAACATGTGCCTCGCGTGCTAGAGCCATACGGTAAGATACTTTAAACGACGCTTCCGTTATCTTTTGATTATCTGTTTTGAATTTTTTTCCCATAAAACTCCGGCTTTTATTATGGCTTTGAAGTTTTCTTTTAAAAAAAGAAATATCCTTGCCTTTATCTGTTGGGCGATTTTTTTTCCAAATACCTCAGTAGTTTTATTGGTGCTAAGGAGCTGTTTGCCAATATTTTGTTGCAAAGCAAACAAACCGCATCTGGAGCCTCCTCGTTACCGGTACTAGTAAAACCAAACGACAGGTAACTAGTATCATATTTACGTCTTTTCGTTGATACCACTTGTCCAAAATTGGAAGATGAGGCTGTAGCTGTATGGAACTGGAAGTTGATTGCATTGTGGGTTCCAGAATAGCCATATGTTTAGATTCTGCGATTTCTGCATTACTACTAACAACGTCAGTTTTCTTTAACGATCCATTTTCTAACCAACGATCCATTATAAGGGCAATTTTTAAGTTTTAGATATTACGGTGTTTGAATACACGATTTGAATTAAAGTTACCGTTTATAATACAAGGGCACAATAGCATTGGCTCAAATGGATGGTTAACCGACTTAGTTTACGAACAAACTAGCCCTCCTACTAATCTTCCGGTGTATCCTTCCGCCCATGCCCATGTATTTCTACCGGAAATGGTGTGAAAAGGCTCCGTTTTTGTTTAGGGTTTTTCAATAATCCACAGTTTTTTATTTTTTTTATACATTACTTTTATTATTTTTTTCTTTTCCATTTAATCGTTGTCTTTTAAGAATATGCAATGCAGAAAAGACAGTGATTATGATGAAAACAAATAAAAACGTGCTTTGTATGGATCAACTGGTGTTGTTGTTATAAGAACTCAAGGGACATAGAGTCTATGTCCCTTGGCTAGACAATCGTCTAGCCCTCTCGGATAGACAATCGCCAAAGCAGTATCCCGGAAAAGAAGTTTAGAATCTGCCACTATGGCCATCTATTGGTAGGATCCAAAGTTTGATCTCGGTTAAACATCCATACACCGGTATATTGCACAAAAAAAAATTACATAAATTTTGGGGGTCGATTGTAGACTTTCCGAGGAAAATGTGTGAATATATTAAACACCATTCTTATTTTTTTAATCAAATAAAATTTGTCTCGCGGAACCCTTAAATTTTTTCGTGGAACCCCAGGGTTCCACGGAACCCACTTTGGGAACCACTGGTCTATCATAATGCTCGGGGTGAAGGTAGTGTTTTTAGCTTTATACTAGCACTGTTCGCAGAAAGCATTATGATAGCGGTTTTTATAAATTTCACTTATTTACCCCTGATGAGCATCAATACGCTTTTACTGATAAAATACAGTCTTTCCATTTAAATTTAACATTGATTGATTTTCATGACATTGATATATATATATATATATATATATATATATATATATATATATATATATATATATAGGGTGCCCACTAAAGTCCCTTATCACCTTTTTAACTACCGAATGGCTGCAGCTATCTTCATAAGAGTGGTGTCTATGTATGGTAAAGTAACTATGCGCTACTGAATGAAACCACTTACAGCGCCACCTGGTGGCAAACGGTGGAGTTAGCGTTATTATCTCTAAAACGGTACGAGATAGAGGAAAAAAGTGTAGCGCAAAGTTGTAGAGCATCATCGATTTAGTACAAAAAGATACCTTGTGGACGTAAATGCTTAGAACAGAAGGCTTAAAATGCACATTTGTTTGTTTGCGGCCTCCGAAACTGTGACGTCACGAAAGGAGAAAAGATTATCTTTCGGACGAAAAGCGAGAGAAGACGGAGAGAACTGACAGAGAGAAGTTTTAACATCGAAAATAAAGATATCTTGTGATAACTAGTTTTTTTTTCTTTCTAAGAATGTTTTGTCAATGTAGGAAATCGCGAACAAATAAATACGTTTTTTAAGTTTTCTGTTCTAAGCATTTACGTCCACAATGTGTCTTTTTGTACTAAACCGATAAGGTTCTACAACTTTGTAATTCACTTTTTTCCTCTATCTCGCACCGTTTTACAGATGATAACGATAACTCCACCGTTTTCCACCAGGTGGCGCTGTAAGTAGTTTCACCCAGTAGCACATAGTCACTTTACCATACCTCCATACCTAGTAGTAGTCACTTTACCATACCTCGACACCTTTCTTATGAAGATAGCTGCAGCCATTCGGTAGCCATTCGGAAAAAGGGTGGTAAGAGACAATATAATTATTTCACACTTTACCTACTTATTCTATGAAATAACTAGGTATTCTATAGAATAACTAATGATAGACCGTTAAAGTGTAAAATAAATAAAATAACATTAAAAGAAATCCGTTTTTTAAAATATTACACACTGAAACACTGATTCCAAACTAGCCATAACCGGTTCAAAACTCACTAAAACCACTATAATACCGAATTCCAATATAAACGCATATTCCTTATACTCAATGCGCTAGCGAAGCTATTAGGTTCCGGTTTCCGCTGCTAGCAAAACCGTAGGAATTTTTCTAAGTTAATGAATTTGCCAGTGCCAAATCAGATGCCGCAGGCACAATTTTTCCTGCTTCATTTGAGTAAGTAAAAAACTCAGATTTCTCACATTCAATGAACTAGCGAAGCTACTAAGTTCCGACTCCCGCTACTAGCGAAGACGTAGGATGCTTTTTTATGTTAAAAAAATTTGTCCTATGTCTATTTCAGATGCCGCAAACACAAATAACCAATTTGACTAACAAGCGGGATGAATCCTGTTGGTTATTTCACGCTTTAACGAAGTGTGGGCCGTTATTATATAGAATAACTAGTTAAAGTGTAAATAGAGTTTATTTTACACTTTAACTGACATGATCATTTATTCTATAGAATAGCTAGGTATTCTACGAATAACGGATTTCATAGTTTAACGGTAACGTATAATTAGTTGAGATTGTTCGTTATTATATTTCCTCCATTTCTGTAATCAATGTTAATTTGCAGATTCAAGGTTCATCCGGAAATGAAGAAATTATCACAAGGCGACATCAACAGCGGGATAGCAGGCTTTGCAGGCTTCGTCATCTTCGGGCTTCTTATGGGCACGACTCGCCTCTCGAGTCTACTGTTTGTTGAGGCAATCACCAGGTACAACGTAGATAGGGAGCGGGCCGCTTTTCCTTTTATATTGTTATTTATGACTAGAAATACAATAGGTAAGAATTTTTTCTCCCAGTCTCATCATTTGATCCAACTTGCAAGAAAAGTAATGCAAGTGGTGATTAAAAAAAGTTGGAATAAATTATAAGAGCTTATACGACATTTCAAAATAAATACAGGGTATACAAAATAAGTGCTTGATTATTCTAAAGATTCATGTCAAAACTACGAAAAATAAAATACAACTAGCTGCATGGCCCGGCGTTGCACGGGCAATCTAGAATAATGGGATATTCCCGGGCGGAGAGAAGTGAGATCACGTGAGGCCTTGGGATCCATATTTTCATATGCCCGGCTCCATTTTTTTTTCAACAAATATTGTCACTTACTTTCGCCAACAAATGTAAATATTCTTTCAAATCTAGTCTTTTTATTACTAATTTTCATATGCCCGCCTCCAGTTTATTTTTTTACACATATTGTCGCTAACGTAAACGTTACGTTCCCCCCAAAACTTAAAAAATCCTTTGAATCCTATATTGTTTAATTAAAATTTTTAAATCCAACCTTTTAATTAGCTTATAGTTAATAACCCAGCATTTCTCGGAATCCATATTTTTTCATATGCCCGCCTCTGTATTTCTCCTACAAATATTGTCACTAAGCTTCCCCATCAAACGTAAATCTGTTTTGAATCCTCTCTTGTTGGATTAAAACTTTCAGTTCTAGCCTTTTTATTACCTTAAAGCAGTTTGGTTTGAATGAAAACGCGAGAATTCTTATGCTTATAAATTAAAACAGATTAGCATGATATTTGTTTTGCAAAAGAAAAAATAAAACGAATAATAAAAAAAAAAAACGGATAAAAATGAATAAACATCTTCCCCCAACAAACGTAATGTTGCGAAACACCGTGTGACAAAAAAAAAGAAAGAAAAATGCAGGAAAACGATTTTTTTCAGTTTTTAATAAATTCAAACACAGAAGATCGCTCAAAAGGAAATACCAACTTCCGTTAAATAAATTAAAAAAATGCAACACCGGATGCGAAAACTAATAATAGGGAAAAAAAGAATCCGCCGTGAATGAATTCACCATTCTGCCAATAGATGGCAGCACGTCAATTCATTCATTTTGACGTTTTTAATTAATATCTTTTTAACTAATTGTAATTTCGGAATTTAATTGGCCTAAATGGATTCCTTGGATTATTCCCCATCTTTTGGTACTTTCCGCGTGCTTCTCCGTTCAGCGGTTCGTGAGGAGATAGCCGGACATACATACATACATACATACATACGTTTGTTTACCTTCGAATTTTAATAGGATAGATGCTGTTTGCGACAAAAGAATGAAGAACTCTTACAAATCTTCTTTTACTCTACCTTCAATGTGGCACATTCCATGTTGAATGGGATCTGGAAAGTTCATCGCCATAACGTTAGGATTTGAGACTCTGAAAACCTTAACATTTAAGTCGAAAATGAACGAGACAGACCCAAGCTTAATGCTTGGCATGGCTTTTACTTGACGCTGTAATCGGGGTCCATTCTTCTTTGTGGAGAAGACAATGGACGGTGATGTGTAGCAGACTCTTCTTTAGTCGTATGTATTCCATACTTGGAACATTTACAGGCAAATGTTTTAAGCGGGGCATTCACCGTTGCTCCATTTTAGAATTTTTGGAACACGGGAAGAAAAAAACCAATCGCCAGTTTTAACCAGCGGGAGTGGTCTCCCCTAAACTTTCTCGTATACTTCTCGAAAAAGGTGCTGTTTCCCCTCCCCCTGCGTGGATAAAAAAATTCGAACTTATTGTAACCCAGGATCCAATGACTATCAGAAAATATTTAGGTAAAAAATCAAATTCCAAGAGATGCGTTCCGATTAAATGCGTACCGATTTCTACTCTTTCTTGGCTCAAGGACAATCCTTCCGCGTGCACAGATTGCTACCAAGTACGCATGCGCATGGAGAATCGGATGAAAAAAAGCGCCAAACAGGAGTCAATAAATATCGTGCACAGAAGATTGCGTCCAGTACGCATGCGCGTGGAGATATCGCATCTCCAACGAATCCGCTTATACAGACCGACAGACAGTCAACCCTTTGACGGATTTGGCCCAAACTTTTATACGGAGCTACATTCAGGTTGATAAAGCTGTGGGCAAAATTTTATCCATCTAGATATGCAGGTTTTTGAGTTATAGTGCTCGCATGAATGTGGACAGACAGACAGATGGACTTCCCGTTGACGGATTTTGTCCAAAATTTGATAGAAACCTACAAATTGTGTGTAACGAGCACATACCAAATTTCATCCCCGTAGTAATAGTTTTCGAGTCATCGTGTTCACAGACAGACAGACATAATTCTAAAATTGTGTTCTTCGGACTCAGGAAGGTCTAAAACGCGGAGATTCGACGAAATCTCGAGTTCGAATTTTTTGACGATTACAATACTTTCTCTTTGTATACTTCGTATACGAGAAAGTAAAAACCGATGAAAATTGGCACAGCGGAATGAAAGTAGTTGAATTCCGAATAATTTGAAGTCTGATTGGAATGGTCGGATGGCCTTTTGAGGACCTCCCTCGAGGCTAGCGGCAAAACAAAGGATCTGCCTACATTGGGACCTCGAGTCGAGGCTAGAAATGAAACTCGAAATTCCCCATGTGGGGAGAGATGGTGTGTGGGTGGGAAGAATTATGCGAATATCCGTGAATATTTTGCCTAAATTTTCGACTAAAATGAGTGGAATACAAACCAGCTGTTGGGACAAATGGCCCAGCCTTCCTTTCTCGTGAAAGCCCAGCTTTAAGCGAGACATTCACCGCTGTTCAATTCCACGATTTTCGGAACACGGCAAGGGAAACCTTTCGTCAATGTGAGAAACCAATGAAAATTGGGGCAAATGGATTGCACTGATGGAATTCCGAATAGTTTGAAATCAAATTGGAACGGCCGGATGCCCTTCTGACACCTCGCTGCGAGGGTAGCTGGAAAACAAAACCACTGCCTAGACTGGGACCCCGCGAAGAGGCAAAGTCATGCTGAACGTTAACACGGAAATCCCCCGTGGGGGGAGAAGGAGCGTGGGTGGGAGTAGGTCTGGGACTTTGAACCTTCTGAAGCAAGGTGTATCTAAACAAGCTTTGGAACATCCGTGAATGACTTGCCTAAATTTTTCGATTGGAATGAGTGGAATACAAACCAGTTGTTGGGACAAATGGAATGGAATGGAGTACTGATGAATGCTCAGCTTTAGGCTTCTATATCCCCCGACGTAATTACTCTGGATTTCTTCTTGTGGGGATAGTTTATCAAACACCTGTTTCTGATATTTTCGTTGTAAAGGAAAGGATACAATTGGCTATTTTCACTATTATATCGTAGATCTTTAGAAACACTTGGCGAGAAATCGATTGCAGACTAAACATTCTTTAAGCTACTGAAGGAGCTCACGTAGTGCTTCTTGAGTAGCATGAAGCAGTGAAGGTACTGTAAACAAAGTGTTCGATTTCTTCATTCTGATGCCACAAACTTCATTTTATTTCACCTTTTCGCAATTGATGTTTAAAATGATGAAGATCTTTCGCACACTGTACATAGTTCATTAGGCAATTTTTACATAAGTTTTTGAGGAAGATATCTTGCATATGATTAAAAATAAATAGTAAAAATGTGTGTATAGAAAAGTCTGTACCTCAAAACCAGGCGAACTTAACTCCGAAAAAGACTCCAAAATAAATTGATTTTCAGGTTATTACATTTTTGCATGTAGAATCTGATTTTGAATTAAGCTAAAAAAAATTAAGTTTGTTAGCAATTTTCCATTTATAATTATTAGGGACTAGCCGCCTTCGGCGACCAGCTTTACCGCCGGAAATAAAATTTTAACTCAATCACTTATGCATAATTTTATATCCATGAATTAATTAACAGAATAGTTTTAAATTTCAAATTGCTATAGATATTCAACCCTCGTTCTTTTCGTAACCTTGCATTTGTTCTATTCCTTATCTACATTAACGTAAAATACGCATTTGAATTCAAGATTAAATTGTCGCAGCATATTGTACGTCCAGTACCATGCTAATTGGCTTAAAACAGGCTGATACTAAGAATTAAAACATACAAACGATAATCTTTCACTTTACTCGATTGTTTCATTATATACTCATTACTTGAGGACTTCCTTTACAGATTTCACAGAAAAATTGATCAAATAAATAAATAAAGTAAAATCCAGTGAGATATTTTCTTAACTTTTAACACGCAATAAAATATTTGTTTAAACAATGAAAATTGTTTGAAATGCGTTGTAATAATGAAAAGAATTGTTGTAAGTTATGCCAAAAAATATTTTTAAAAAATTATTAAAATTAGAGAAAAACACGTACGACAACTTAATTGATATCATTGGAAAGATAATTTGTTAAGTTTTCAGATGGAGTAAAAATAATTTTTGTGCTGTAATGTTTTCGGAAGTTATTAAGGAAAAGCGCTGAAATTTAGCTTAATTTTTAATTAATTAAAATTTAAAAAAAGGCTCAGAGGTGGACATTCCCACCCTCCAAAGTATGTTTGTGACAAATTTCGTTGCTCTAGGTCTAGCGGTTTGTCCTGTGGAGCGCCAACACACACACACGTACACATTCTCCTTTATTAGTAGTAGGGATATAAGATCTTAAAGCCTCATAGGCACCGGGAAATCACAAAGAAATTACCTCCACAATGCCTTAGCGTCCACAAAAATCTGAATGAAAGTCATCGCGATGTTAACACGTGTAGAGTCCTAATGGCCATCTGTGGCCTCGGCCCAACCCGTCCCGAAGGAGGTACGTCCCGTCATCATATTGGATGGTAACTCAATCTCAAACCATTACTATACCTACTACGGAAGCGAGAACCCGCTTACATATCTGGTGACTTCTCACTATGACCTCGTGGTGCCCCCTGGTGGGAGTCTTAGGCAACGAATAGATTCCTTTTTGTTTTTAAGCTCTCATGAAAAGTTGACACAATGTGACATACGTTCGTCTGGTTCTGAGGTATAGAAATATACGTCACAATGAAACTGCAATCGTTGAATACATATTTTTTAAATTTTTATAATGACGTAATAATTTTGATTTCTTCAGAAAATTTTTTACCTAGTTCTCATCAGAAAATATGAAAATGACGAAATCAGAAAACAACAATGATTATGTATTAGTGCGCAAGGCGATTTTGGATATTTTTAAATACTTTTTCATCACAATTTGAACACGAATTGGTCAAAAGCAATTAGCTACTTGAGCTCTTCTCGATGTACTTAAAAGGCAAGCAGATAAAACTGTTTTCCATGAACAATAATAATAAAAATAAATGAAGGTATTCTCCACTCGGTTTTTTCGTATGTTTCCACAATATGAAGTCCTTTGAATTTAACATTTTTGTATAGTGAAGAGAATCGAGGTGGCATCTTGGACTTTTTTCCATTGACGGATTGGGTCCAAAATTTGGCACATGTCTACAATGACCATATCAAAACAATATATTAAATTACAATTTTTCATATGCTTCCACAATATGTCTCACTTTCATTTAGCTTCTTTGTTTAGTCCAGAGAATCGAGATGGCATCTTGGACCTTTTTTCCATTGACCGATTGGGTCCAAAATTTGGCACATGTGTTGTATAGAGTTTTCTTGGATAGGGAATTTTTCAAAATTAATTAAGCTCTGATATAGTTAGTGTATTCTGGTTGTTAAAATTTTTTTAACTATTAATGGTATTCAAATGCTTTTAAAAAAAAACGAAATTAAAGGCGAAAATAAAAGATAAAGTGTTTTTCTTTTCTCAACTTCAAGCTGGTGGTCGTCTGGAGTGGGTCATTCACCCTTCTACCGTGGGTGTTGTCCCCCCTCCCCCGGACAGAGCAGAAAAGGGAAGGCTTGCTATCTGCGTAGAGGGACCCCCTTGGGATCTGTTTTCTGGAATGTGTTTGTCGTTGGGGTTTTAGGGTTGCAATATTAATTGCAACACACAACACGTAGATTGGCAAAAAGTTTGGTTTTTGAGCCGCCAAGGAGGGGTGTTTTAAAAAAATAGGAACTTGGGGCAGACAGAGCGTTTTTGGGGCTTTGAAGACGGAGAGAGGCTTTGGCCTTGATGAAAGGAAGAGGGCCCTTCTGGCTCTCGGGCGAGTACCTTTTTGCTGCGGAAGAAATCAAACCGGGCTGAAACTTGGCATTTTGGGTAAATCAGAGCGATGCCACGGCGAATGACCTCACCCTGTTAGAATGATCCGAGGGCGCCTTTGTTAACAACCGCGATGATGAAAAGTTTCCTTTTGGTGGAGTCTTGGCTTGATGGAGAACCTGCGAGCGGTAAAGACCTGTTAATCTGTCCTCCACGATCTCGACTGCTGTCACAATTTCTGAGGGTAGTCCGAACTCCACTGAGGAGGCTATGTTGGCACTTCTCGCATGCATATTGTGATCATCAATGCTTGGGAAGCTGGTCGGGCCTTCGCCCCCCCACCTTCTACAATCGTGAAAGCGGCTCTCAAAATCACCAATAATATTCGCTAAGCTACCTGAACTATGAAGATTGGATTCCTGCCTCCCTTGTTTCCCCTCCCACTCCACCAGATAAGTTTTACTCTGCATTTTAAATTTTGTAATTTATTATTTTATACTGTAATGTATCACATAGAAAATTTTAGTTCAAGGAACCTTGGAAAATCAAACAAAATTATTTTGAGTAGACCATGTTAAAGTTACACGAGGTGTTGGGATTAAGTAATTGATTGAATAAATATCCTATAAATTGTAAGTCACGATTAATGGTAATGTTACAGTTGCTGCTTTGTACAATTTTAAATAAGTTAGTAAAAAAAATGCAAGTAATATTTGATAATATTAAGTTAAATGGGATTCAAGGATGTGTCGAATATATATATGGTTACATATGTATAGATAATAATACCTAAAAAGTTCTATTCCATATAGATTGAATTTTTACATGCGGTTTTGACTTGGTGAAATATTTAGATTAATTGATTATTCTAACAGTTTAATTGAAGAATAAATGATGTGCAATAATTTTCTATACTTTTTTAATTCTTTGTTGACGTAAGCCTTAAAAGAGCAGATCATATTTGATAATGTGAATCTTAAGTAATTGAAATGTGTGTGACGTGTATTTAATAGAAGATTAATTTATTGGAGAGTAATGTGTGTAAAACCTTCTTATAAATCTTTACCATATATTAAGAAAATTGATGAATAAGAAAACATATGAGTGTTGCTGTATTTAAATCACATTTGAATATTTTTTAGCTGATTGCAATTTGTTATTCGTTGCATGTTATTGTATGTTCTAGGATGTTTAATACGAAAAAGGATTAATGACAGGCTAAAAATCAATAAAATAATGTTTAAGGATAGGATAAATAAGAATAAATTAAGATTTTTGGTGGCCACTATTATTTGAAATTTCTTTTTGTAATGAACAGTTGCTAATGAGATAAGGTTATATTATTTAATGTAAAAGATGCAGCATAAATTGATTGAATTTTAAACACAAATGAATTTTAAGAATAGAATCCTTTTGTTTAAACTGGGTCGACCCTAAGCAAGAATAATATCTGAACATTGAATCAGTTTCCTTTTATTGTGTTTTATTTGTATTTGTTTTGGTGTTTGTGTTTTGAATTTATTTTATGTATTAACATTGATTATAAGGCAAAATAAGAGATGAGTATCGTGTTGTAAAATGATAGGGTTAATTTTGATGTTAATAAATGTCATTTGTTTAAGGTAATTTGGTCTCTGATTTATTTGCCACCACTATGACACTGATGGAGGTAACTATTTGGTGTAACCTGGGTTAAAGATAAAAAAAAATATAACATCTAAAATTTTTATAAATATAAGACACAACGCAACTAAAGATCTTTATGAATTGTTTTGGTGTTGAATTTGGTGATTATTTTAATGATTAATTAAGAACTGAAATTAAATAGATTGAAGTTATGCTAAATTGTGACTAAAAATGAATTAATTATTTGTTTGATCAAATGCTATTATACTTGCCTTGCACATGTAAAAATGATTTAAGATCTAAGATGCTGAGAATCTAAAGGTAAGTAAATTGAGTAAATGGAGTATTGTTGTTTTGAGTTATCTGAATACTGAGAGTAAGAAGGTATAATTAGTAGAAAAATTAAAAGGTTTATAATTTTGTATTAATTTAAATGTTCATAAATTTAACTTCTAATAAATTTATTATAAAAAGGCTAGTGAGTTAAATTAAAATATAAATCATTACAACACATGTCTACAATGACCATATAAAAACAATATCTTAAATTTCACCCTTGTGGTGACAAGATTTTATGCTAATCAAATGAATTAAAATTTTGAAATAAATAAGTACAGACCGACCGATAGATGATCAACACGCTGGCCGATTTATTTCAAAATTTGACAAAGATGTACAATTTTGATGATAATACAAAATTCCAAATTTCGTTCGTCTGGCTTTTTGCGTGTTTGAGATGAAGTGTTCTCACACACACGGACAGACAGACAATTTTCGTTGAGTAATTTCGTCGAAACTTTGATACAGATCTATAATTTTGTTGTTAAGTTTTTGACGATTACAATACTTTCCTCTTCGAGTTCTTCGTATAAGAGAAAGTAAAAAGTCACAAAACTTTGCCACATTTTGTTTCTTTCAAAACGATGTATTCATGTGTGGCGCAGTAAGAACTGTATCATGTTAGAGCCCGATCTACTACTTCGAACCCGATTAAGATCTTCGAACTTCTATTGTAATTTCGTCCTGGTGACTTTTGTAATTTGCATTTTTAGTTGTTCTGTTTTATTTTAGTTCTGTTCTACGGTATGGCAACAGTCTTTTGCCATTGATATATATTGTTGTGTTTTGTGAAATAAATTACCTTAAACCTTTCCTATAGTTTCTTTCATTGCGTTATCTTTTATTTTAGAAAGCGTTAGAGTTTAACGTTTTGTAATATGTTTATGGTCGGAGGATATAATACTAATTGGAGTCAGGAAACGTCTTCATTCATCCACGGCCATACATTCTTGGTTTGGCCGTGTCATGGCGATTCACATTTCGGGACAAGTTTCAAAACCGAAACTATCTCAATCAAACTAGAATATAAGAATATTTAACGACACCACTTCATTCAATCAAGTTTGTAAGCGCTTAATGTTCCTTAGATGATAACTTTTACTCTTTCGCCAAAGCCATATTATATGTACTTTTTCAACAGTTCCTCTTGATGGATTCTCAGTTAAAATTTATGAACTTCGAGCAGTTATCATTTCAA
>BGPR01039759.1:0-14191 GCA_013235015.1 Araneus ventricosus
AGATGATTCCAGGATGGTTAATTAACCAAAACGAATTCGGCCATCGCAAATATCTAGAACAACAAGCTGATAATTAAAGTATACTAGTATAAAAAACAAACTAATATTTGTAATACATTGCGAATTTTGTAATTATGTTCATCTTTGTAAAGCAAACAAAAAACCTTAATATGTCAATTTGAATATCGGAATTTAATTAATTAACTCTTTAAACCCGAGGCGACTTTTTTCTTCTAGCTCCTTTAATACCGGAACTTTTGGGAGGAAGCGACATAAAATGGACTCTCCCATCCTGGGTGGTCATATATCCCACCCCTGATATAACCTTCCTTCAAGGCGCACGGAAATAGGCTGCGTTTTTCAAGGATAATTGGACAAAATATAGCGCTTATCTCCTACGCGATCTCAGAACCTCACCTCCCCTTAAAAGAATCAAACCGTCTCAGACCGGCCTTCTTCGCTGTTAAAAGGAAATTTTTAGACCGCCCGGGATAGCCTGGCTCGGAGTCAGAGGGTTAAACAATTTATGCTATGCAATTTGTGATTGTATAGAAAAGACGCGAGAGTTTTTTTCAAAGAGAAACTTCAGACTCATTGTTTGTATGATTAACTCTTTGAACACTGAAAAGCCCCATACAACCATTGAAGCAAAGTCCGGCTGACACCCAGAGCGCCTAGATAATATTGCTAAACTTCCATCCCAATTCTAGAATTGTATTTGATTGCATAACTGAGGCGCATTCTATGTTCGTTAGAGTCCCTCCCTAAGATGGGTTGGATAATCAGGGAGATTTTCTTAGAATTCCCATTTCAGCAGAACCCATTTCCTTCTTATAAAACCCGCAAATAGCCGTCAGCTAATCCGGCAATTAAGAGTGCAAGCTGTCACTGCAGTTTCATGAGGGGGGTAGGTAATTTGTCTTATGTCTCAAAGAGGAACTAGTGTGATAACGGAAGACGTTTTTGAATATAAAAATCATACAAGCCAGGACAATGAAACTTCTGATCGCGATGACAATATTGTTAGGCAAAATGTTCATCATGTGCAGCATATTAAGATCGAAAATTAAAATATAAATAATCAATGCACCTGCCTCCATGATCTGGCCTCATGAATTTTTGTAATGCTATGAAAACAGCTCTAGGCGTAACTTGGTATTAGTCCAGTCAACGAAGGTCAAAAATCGACGAATAGAAAAAAAATGGTGTAGTTTTGAAGTCAGTTGTTGGGTATAGTGCCCTAAAGAACATACTAAAAGACCCCGGCAGTGGGGGGTACAGGGGGTTTAAAGTGGGCTTTTTCAGTTTTTCTTAAATATCTCGAAAACTATGGGATCTAGAGAAAAATTCTCAATTACAAAAATAAACTACATTAAATTCCCTACAAGAAAAGTTTCTGCATCTTTATTTTAGCGTCAATCGTTTAGACGATATGGGGAGTTGAAAAAGTGAGTATTTCTGAAGTTCCTTATTGTAATGGTAAAATCAATAAAAGAATGCCGAAGTAACAACCTTCAGAAGCACCTCATGCATATATAATAATTTTATAAAGGTAGTATTGTATGTGTTGAGAATAGTGGTGGTGTGGGGACGGGGGGGGGGGCACAAATATATTTGATGAACCGTCGTCATCACTTCCTCCCCTCACATCCGTTCCCCTCCACAAGATAATTTCTACTCAGTCGCTTGGTTGTGTAAACGCTGCAAATGAGTATATTAAGACAGTATAATCTAAATATACATAAATATGATGAGTTTAACATAAATGCTCGCAGCATTCCACATTCACAACATCTGTTTTTGAACACCCAGTCAACATATAAACACGAACACTAAGGCCCGGTACACACATGCTATTTCTGTCAGAAAAGTCATTAATATAAAATGCCGGAGAATTTATAATTCGTAACTCCACAACTCTTAACTCCATATTTTGCCGCTGTACAACTGGGTGTTGTGGATGCCGGAAAGCTGGCATATAATGATCTTCTGTTTGTGGCACCTGTCATGGTATCTGTACTACTGGTGCACCTCTAGAAGAAGAGGAGTTCGAACTTGATCGAGAAGTAGAAGAATCGAATGAAATTTAATTACGAACAAGTGTCAAAAGTGTTTATGCATATTTTTATGTAGGTATGTATAATTATATATATATATGTAATATTATGTTATAATAGATAGCCGACAATTTGAAATAAAAACTTTCTTTCTTAAAAATGAAGTTAGCTTTTTCAACCACTTATTGTAATTCTCTCTCTATATTCTAGGCCATTCATCCTAAGAAAAAAATGAAGAACCATTTTTGTAGGAAATTTAATCTAGTTTAATTTTGTGATTGAGTATTTTTCTCTAGAACCCATAGTTTTCGAGATATTTAAGAAAAACTGAAAACGCCCCCTTTAAACCCCCCTGTACCCTCCGCGTAACTCCCACGGTCGGGGACTTTTAGTATGTTGTTTAGGGCACTATTCCCTACAACTGTGCCAAATTTCAAAACTACACCATTTATTATTTTTTTTATTTTTCTTTTGTTGACTCGACTAGAATTGATCTTGTGGAGAGAAACGGATTGAGGGGAGGAAGGGATCACGACTATTCATCAAATATATTTCTGCCCCCCCCCGCCCCGACACCACCACTATTCTCAACGCATACAACAATACCTTTATAAAATTATTATATAGGCATGAGATGCTTCTGAAGGTTGTCACTTCGGCATTTTTTATTGATTTTACCATTACAATAAGGACTTTCAGAAATACTCACTTTTTCAACTCCCCATATCTCCTAAACTATTGACACTAAAATACAGATGTACGACTTTTATTTTAGAGAATTTATATTTAATGCAGTTTATTTTTGTAATTGAGAATTTTCCTCTAGAACCCATAGTTTTCGAGATATTTAAGAAATACTGAAAAAGCCCCCTTTAAACCCCCTGTACCCCCGGCGTAACCCCCATGGTCAGGGACTTTTAGTATGTTGTTTAGAGCGCTAATCCCTACAACTGTGCCAAATTTAAAAACTACACCATTTTTTTCCTATTTTTCCTTCGTTTCCTGAACTATATTCAGCAACAGGAATATCGGATGTAAGAAGTGGACGTGAATTCAATTTTTAAATCCAAAGTAGTATAATCAAAATGACAAATATTTAAGGAGAAAAGGTATTTGGAAAAGAATGAAAAATTGTGTTGTTGTTGTTGATGATCCCCGAAGATCAGCAGAGCTATATCAGGTCCCTGAGTCTGTGCACCCTAAAGAAATCCAAAGTCAATAGAGGATTAGAAACAAGATCCTGTTTGGAAAGCTCCAGGCATGCAAGAATGTGATCAGGAGTGACCTGTTCTGCAGTACATTTTGGGCAGATCTCAAAACACTTAGAATTAGCAGAGAAAGTCAAACTTCTGATATGCCCACTAAGGAAGCGAGTAAGAGTTGTCTGGTCAAGTCTGTTGCAGGCAATTGATAGACAGCCACCTGGTCGAGAACCTTGATACCAGTGATACAATGAGTCAGCCAAGAAAAAAGTAGTCATATGCGACTGAATGAAGGGTGACTCCTGGCTACCAGCTTTCCGAAAGGATTTCATTAACAACCAAGTTCCAGAACAAGAGACATGTGTAGGATCCTTGTGGGCAGCCTTCTTATTGAGGCCAGAAAACTAAGCCTCGGAAGTTTTGCATGGCTACTTCTCTGTAACGAGGAATATATTTCAAGGTCTCGGTCACGTTGGAGGGGAGAATATATGCTTATTGCGAATTGATGAGTGATGAAGGAGGTCGAATGCTCCCTGGATGTCTAAAGAGATGGCCAGGGTATGGTTTTCATTTTTTTTTTATTCTTCTATTTTCTCGAGTTCCAGCAATAATTTTTATAATGAATCCGTGCAGCAGCGTGCCTTTTGGAGAGAGGGGGAGGTCCAGCTCAGAGGTCATCCTCATCATCTGACCGAGGATTAAATATACGAGGTCCGTCTCAAAATAGCCCTCGTGTTGCTTCAAGACGTGGCGTAAATATAACTAAAACTAAACTAATGCAACAGCTGGTCTAGATTGTAGCATATGTGTTGCACGCGCTACAAATGTGTGACTGGAGTTAGCCGTATTTTAGACCCCTTATGTAGCTAAGCCATTTTAAGATTTAAATGGAAGAATACTTTCAGACGCCATTACTCCATATATGTGGTATTCATAGCTCCTGATTAGGTGTACAATACTAGAAAACAACACAACGTTTCAATTTTTTGAAGAAAGTCTCGAATTTCTTGAGTCATAAAAACACAATAAAGGCTACACAAATCCGGAGTGCTTACCTAACTTTAATTTTATTATCATTGTGTTCAAATTTATTAACGTTTACTATATTTTTATTTATCATGAATTGATTAATAGATTGCGAAAAAAACATTTTGCGCTATAACTCCTATATAAGTAAAAAATTCAATATTTTTAATGCGGCATTTCTATATTTTTGAATACTGAATACAACAAAGCATAAATATAACCAAACGTTTCAATCATTTGAAGAAAAACTTGAATTTCTCGAAACAAAACAACTTGAAAAAAGCTAAACAATTCAGAAGTGTTTACTAAAATTTTGCGTTAATATCACTGTGTACAAATTTATTGAAGTTCATTATGTTTATTCTTTATCATGGTTTGATTAATAGATTATGCAAAAAAATTTTACGCTATAACTGCTGTCAAGTGAAAAAAGCAACATTATTAATGTTGCGTTTCTATATTTCCGATGCGAGAGCGAATAAATATTTTCATAACGATATTTTGGATCGAGGGATTAATTTCATTCGGAATTGGATAGTTTCACTGTAGTAACAATTCCATTGTTTCGCAGTGTAATCTCACATTGAAACACATACATCTTTTTTAGTACAATAGAAGGCGGTTCACACACTTCAGAATTTGAATGTAACGCCCACAGATCAAAGAGCTATCGTATCTTCCAAAAAATGATAAAAACTACACCTGATCTACATTTTTGTGCGAGGCAAACACTTCAGGAGCTAAAAACCTTAATTTTATCACAATTGAGATTATTCGAATAGAAGGTGATATGATTATTTGGAGGTGTATATGAATGAAGCACTTTAGAATTATTCTGCATACGCAGTAAAGCAGTTCGCAAGCATTCTGACTACTGGAAACATGTAAGTTATCTTATGTTTCATTAATAATTTCGAATAATTTATTAAAAATTCACATCTTTGTATGCTAAGAATTATATCTTATTATTTTATGTCTTCTAAGGTTATTTTTTATTTTGCATTTTAAATTGAAGGCGAGATATTTAAAGAATTTGAATTTTATACCCATGGAGATTTATAACCATTATTCAAGGTTTTGTCAATCAATATCAGAGTTTGAAATTGTTAAAATATATTCGACTATATTTTAAAGTATCCCAATAAACTTGTTATTTCAATAATAAAAATTCAAAAAGATGTCACAAACATGCTTTTTCACGTGAACTGAAGAAAAGAAAAAAAATTTTTAAATCAAAAATCGCGGACGGCAAAATAAAATTGTAATAGCTTGTGGTGTGTTGATAGAAATATTTTCTACAAATTGAAATTCATGATATTATTATGATTTAATTAATATATACTAGCTGATATACCGGCCATGCTCGGGATTAAATTAATTTCATATCTAATATTTTTTTATTTATATTTTCATGTTTAATATTTTTTTAAATGATAGATATTGTGTATAGCTATTATACCAGGCGTTGCTCAAGATTAAAATACTTTTGTATAAAATATTATAATACACAAAATCCTCTTATCGTGTGAAACGTTTTTAAATTGAAATTCAAAAAAAAAAGAGGTCATCAATTGAAGCAAAAGATTCGTAAAAAACGCCGAAAACTAATTCTCTTCGTAATATTTTTTATATGAGTACTTAAATTTTTTTCCCAAATACTGAGGTATAGGAAATGTTTTGATGGACTTTTTAGGGCGATAAATTAATTTTTGATGAATAAAAAACATGAAAATAAACCGAATCAAAAGTTTTTACTGGAATAAATTTCCAATTGTCGGCTTTTAAACATTTCTTTTAGTATTTTCCAGAATTTAATTTTTAAGAATGTTAAAACAGTTTTTGTTAAACAACATTTTCGGAAGATATATTTGGTAAAACGCCAAAATCTGGATAAATTTTTAATTAACTTTTGTACTTTGAATAGTTGACAGTGACCTTTATCATGTTTTTAAGACCTCATGTGCATAAAAATACGTACAATAAACATTCAAAACCACAGCCTCCCAACTACAGAGGTTAAGGCTGCAACGACTAATATTAGTCCAAAGCTTCCCTGTAAACGACATTTCTGGAGAGTGCTGTTGTCAAACATCTATTTCATCTGCTTACAAAAACTTTAATAACATTGCCTTTGTTGAAATTTGAACGATTGGCTTATGGTTTCTTTTAGGCATCGTTAAAACACAGCTCGGAATCTGATAATACTCAAAGTTATTTATTTTCAATTAAAGTATTACTTATTTAATATTTCATAGGAAACGCGGGTAAAGCTGACAGGTGATATTAACTGAGCGATTTTTTAATCTAATTAAATAAGCTTTAGAATTCTTTAAGAACCAATGAAAACATTTCATAGCGACTAAGTATCATTAAAGATGATTTATTGCAAAATTGTCTGCGTATAATCAACACTTTCTTAAACTTTGAAAAATTAATAAAAATAGAAGGAAAAATATCTCAGACATAAAATTGCTATCATTGAAATGGTAAAATTTTGAACTTCAGGATGGTATAAAATAGTGTTTAGGGATAATTTGCTCCGAACTTATAGCAGGTTTTGGTTTATTTCTAATTAACTGACTGTTTAATTAACTTTTGCGCTTGGAAATTGCACAGGTATCTTCCCCTTGTCCTGAATAATAATTGTACAGAGTTTTGTTAAAATCAGCGCAGTGATTTAGAAGGAGATGTGGGACATAGCCACATACATACATAGGGACTTACCTACATGTGTAGCCATATAAACAGCCACATACATGGCCAGAAATACTTTTATTTATATTCAGATTTATATATAAAGCTTTGATTTCTCAAGAATATTTAAAAACATTTTGCTGAGATATACAATTTTGGTTGATTTTCCTTTCATATTATTTAGAGTGCCTCACTCTTTTACAATTTTGTTTTGACGTTAATATTTAACACAATAAAACATATGTTAAGTTAATTACCTAATTATTGACCTAAATGTGATAGTCGTTCTTTAAAAATATCTTTTAATTACGCTACTTTCCCAACGAAATGTATTTTACATTTTCAATACATGGATAGCAACGGGCGTATGAATATACGAAATAGTTAAATATATTTTTAAATTCTAACCAAAGAAATTTTTCTCTATTTCTGAAGTGCTAAGAAAAATGAATGCAATAAATCTTTTTTGGAATGTCAATGAACAAAAATTGCATTGCCTATTCTTTGACAAACTTAGAAAATTTAACTGGGTCTCTTTCATGTCAACTTATTTTAAATGCATTGATTTAACTTGATTTTTTTCATATATTATGCCTCATGAAGTAAGTCGAAAATTAAATAACTAAAATTCTTTTGTTCGAGATAAAAATTTAGAATCTTATTAAGAAAATATCATAAATAAAAATTTTAAAATTCGATGTTTCATCTAGGATTAATCCACATTACTAAATGCAGAATAATTAAAATAATTAAATTTTTATTTTCTAACATTTTAAAAAGTTAATTCGTTTTCGGTGTTTACCATACTCTCGGAAATGCACGAGAAAAGCTTTTACACACACACAAACACAAATATCTCGCTATGTTTACACTTTTCTCTCCCGTTTGTTTGGTTTGAAAATTAAATTAAAAATGTTAAAAATAGGTGATGAAATATAAATACTATATTGATGAAATATAAAATGTATTTCTTCGCAATGTTATTCTGTTGTGAGCATTGAAGATTTTAAAAATTATATATCATAGGATTTTAAAAAAATGGGGAAGAAAAGAATGCAGGCATTAAATTGGTTCTTATTTCTCTTATGAAAAATACTAGAAAATGTCATTCATCAATAAAATTGTACTCTATGGAATTTACTAATAAAATCAGAGCAACTATAATTATTAACATAGCGCTAAAATGATTATGTAGGAGTTCACCAGTTTCCATGACATCAATCTCAAAATTTGAAATTAATTTACACACAAATTAAGAAGAAATATATTTCGGATATAGCTTCCATAAAAAGAAGTTGAAGTGAAATAATTTAACAAGAAATATTAAAAATTAAACTTTGCATTCAACAGAATGGCACAAAAATGCAGCACCTTCCAATAAAATAGAAAAGAAAGATATTTGAATCATACAAAAATTAAAATACAGAAAACCAGAAGAAGTAAACAATAGTAATAACAATATACCTTTTGTGCGCAACGTAGCAGCATCCAGAGATTGCATTGACAATATTGTTTATAATCATCTAACCAATTAAGATACAATCAAACAACAAAAATCATGCTTCAATAAAAATTATAACACATTAAGATTAAACAAATAAAATGGGAAAAAATGAAAGAGAACTCGAATGACGAACTTTTTCAAAGTGCTACTCACTTTCGGAGTTCTAAAAAGGATAAATTTTCTGTTAAGGGAATGACTTAATAGCCAAATAATATTCCATCTGTGGCTTTAATTTATCCAATAATTGAAATAATGCTGGAAAAAACATTTCTTAGATAAGAAAAACTTCAGAAAGTAATTTTTAGTAAATCCAATGGAGAAAAAAAGAAGATAAAATTAACATTACCTTCTGCAAAATATAACAGTGAAAACAGCGCCATCGAAACATATCAGAAACAAAGTATATTAACTCTAGAAGCTAGCCAACCTAGCTCCATCTATTGAGAAATTTTTGTTGTTTGATTATATCTTAATTGATTAGATGATTATAGACAATATTGTTAATGCAATCACTGGATGATGTTGCGTTGCGCGCATAAGGTATATTGTTATTACTATTGTTTATTTCTTTTGGTTCTTCTTCTTTTGTATAATTAAAATATCTTCCCTGAAAAGAGAAATAAATGAATGTATACATATTTACATATAATGGTTAAAAAATACTTTATTTCAAGAAGTTGCTTCCTACGAAATTGTTGAAAAATCATGGTTAAATTTCTGTCTAATATTTATTATGATTCTGATATCCTTCATTGGAAGTAACCTACTAGTCTTCGTTTTGGAGAGCCAACATCAGCTGTTATCTCTCCATTTGTTTTCTTTCAATTTCAGAAATGTGTGATTTTTTGAATATTTAATGCATCCCGTTTGACTGAAATTATTTGCTGAAAATGTTTCTACTTGCTAAAGTAATCAGAGCATTATATCCTATTTGAAAAATATTAGCTCCCCCCTTCACAGGTTTGTCGCTGCGATATCTGATAATTTTCAAATCTAAACAAGTAGGTGTTAATAATAAATTATTATTAAAATTATATAAATTAGATGTCTGATAATTCATACCTAAATAAGTTGGTGTTAATTTCTAATCATTTACACTTCAAACATTTACTGTAACTTTTTCAATTATTTGGCACTTAAATAGTTAATGTAATATAGAATAATTCCAAGCCAATGTGTACACAAAAAATATTATCAACTTATAAGTTCTTTTGTTCTAATCACCGAGCTTTAATAATCTTATTACTTTACAATAAGCTTTAGCGATGATTTTTTATCGCATTATATGTTAAGCAAAATAATCTTGTTGGGTAAAAAAAATTGGCAAATATCTACATCTGTCTATTAGAGTGTTATTAAATTCTGGTTTTGCTTTTCGACAACTGAAACATAAACATTTAACTCTAAAAGATATTAGCACCTTTATGACTCTTAAAGGGACAAACGTAATTGCAGTAAACAAATCTTATATGGAAAATGAATTTCTGTACCAATGCATGTATAATATATGAAAATTATTTTATTTATTTTGATATGTATATAGCTAATAACTTATGATAATCTAATATCCACACATATTACACACACATATACATTTTCAAAATTATTCTTTGAAAATATATATGTAACGGAGGCTGGCTTAGGAAAAAATACTAATCTCGAGCGACACCGGAAAAATTACTTGCAATCGTAAAACCAGTGCAGTCAAATTAACTTTAAAAGCGCAACAAAGGTTGAAAAGGTCTGCTAATCCAGAAACAGTCCGGAATATCTTGAGAAAATACAATTTTCATGGCCGAGTAGCTAGAAGAAAACCATTCCTCAGTAAAGCACATCGAAGAGCTCGTTAAGAATTTGCTAAATCCCATAATAAAAAGCCTCCGGAGTTTTAGAATTCATTTCTATTTTTGGATGAAAGTAAATACAATATTTTTGGAAGCAACTATTCTGGGGCTGTAAGAGTGATGTGGGTGTTGGGAATTTTCTTTTTATTGATGGAATGATGAACAAATATATGCATTTAGGCATTTTAATACAAAATTTGAAACAGTTTGCTGAAAAAAATGGGCATATTGCCACATTACAAACTCTATCAGGATAATGATAAGTCATAAATGTAAAGGAGGACCAACACATTATTAAGAAATAATGTTTGAGTGATATAGAACAATTTTGTTTGCGTGCCACTAAACTTTTTTGACCTTTAATTTCAGTTATACAACAAGAAATGTTCATTTAAGTATTATTGCAACAATATTGTAAATTAATTTTCATATTTTTGTATTTTATTTAGTCTACAGATGACATGTACAAAAAGCATTTGGTTGAAATAAAAAAAATTGATTTGTTCTTTCACAAAATGTTTGATAGCTTATTGTGCCCCAATACTTAATTGAGTCACTGTATATTATATACTGCTCCTATATTTAATTATAATAATGAATTATCAAACATATTGAACGCTAAAATGTATGCTATGCTAAGAATGAAGTCTTTTGAAAACGCAGATGTTAGAAGTGTACTAAATTGTAAATAATTTAATACATAATTTTTTAAAATCAAACATATGATTGTAAAAGCAAATATCGTAAAAGCATGACTCGCTGAAAAATATAGCATAAAAAAATTGGTCGATAGACATCAAAGAAAATTAATAGCGAAACATTCATAAGAATATGGAAATTATATATTGTCAATGCAATTAAAATTCAAACATACTAAAATTTTTTCGTCGGCGTCTCTGGGATTAAGACTTACGTTTTCATCTAAATATTTTTTAGTAAAACTTTATATAAAAATATATAATATTAGCTTTTATAAACTTTTGGATTTCTTTTTTTTTTTATTTAACTTCTCTTTTTTTCAATTTCTTTTAATTTTTTAATACTTCTTTTTGCAGGAAAAATAGTTACTTCTTCAGTGCTTGCTTCTTCGGTTTCTTGACAACCATTTATGCTGTGGGACGTGTGAATCCAGCTTGTTTGGAAAAGGAAAAAGCTATTGCCTTACTCGAAACAGCTCAAAACTTTCTCACGAAAGCAGAAGTCTCTTTTCCATCTTGCAGTAAGTTTGACAATGAGATATTATATGATATGAATTTAGAGAATTAAGTCTCAAATTTTGACTTTAAAATACCACATCTTATCTATTGATTAAACCAGCGGAAGTTTTCTATCTTCGAATTTCTCATATAATAACACAGTTTTCTTAGCAGAGATAAATAATTCGGATATGAGTTTTGAAATTTTTTCCTTCAATAGAATGGTCCAAATTTTTACAGACATCCACAATTTTGGTGTTAAAGATCGACACCGAATTTCATTGAAATTGCAAGATGCATTTTTTGAGATCTCTCGTTCGTATGAAAAATGAGTAGCTGACGTAACAACTGTCTAAGGCAGTGGCAGAAGAGAGCAGTTCTACATATATATTTATAACATACAGTTGCAATACAATTTTTTAAATGGTTTAGCTTTATAATACTCCAAATCTGTAAATTCAATTCTCCGAAATGTATTTACCAACTTTTGGTTTTTCGGTGAGTGACTTCTAACAAATCAAAACGAATACATAGTAAGCAGCTAAGTTCTCGTTATGGTAATATCAAAGGGAAACCTAAAACTGAAAACAGCGAATGAAACTATTCCAAGAAAAGCAAATCAAGAGTCAAGGCGAAACTCGAATTAAATTGAGAGGAAATAAAGGAAAAAGAGCATTATTCGACGGAGAGCAGAAAAGGGGCTGCCCAAAATCCAGCTCTGACTAAGTTCAAAGAAAGAAAGGGTAGCTATTCGCCTTCAAGTTTCAGATCACTTATATGTGCGCTATAAACTAATTTCGGTGCTCTCCAAAACTACTTGGTTGTCAGGCCCAGTCCTATGAGTGTCTAATTTGATGATTCATTTTTTCTTCATTCTCGTTTTTATTACTTTTGTGTCTTCTTGATCATCGAGCTCTCAGAGGGGAAAAGTATGGATACAGAAATATAAACGAAAACACGAGTTTTTAAAATAAATTCAGTGGATTCTGCAGTAGTAATTTAGTGGGTTCAGCAGACCTAATGGGGTAGCCTCGACTGAATTTAGGTAAAGCTTAATATTACTCCCTAAAATGAAAGCCAATTAATTAATATTCTTTTTGTGCATTAGGCTGCCTTCCTGCGATAACTTAAACTGTCACTCTCTCGAGTTTTCCATCCCTCCTTTATAAACATGATTGATGCAACTATCGAGCAGAGAAAAGTCATGATGATTAAATGATGTAGACAAATATTTACCTTCTAAGATCACCATTTCATTCATCTATCAAACTCAAAATTTTAGTTTATAAAATGTATGAATGGAATGTATGGAAAACCTTACAAATATCTACAGAAAATATATCTACTTTTGACATTTGAATTTTTTTCAATATTTAAGATGACCAAGAATTAAAATGCAGATGTATGTTTTGTATGCTTACATACATCTGCATTTTAATTCTTGGTCATCTTAAATATTTACAGTACTTAAATATCTACAGTAAGAAATAATTTTTCTACCTAATTAATTAATTTTTTCAGATGAGGTTATAAACTCCACAGATGAATCAGAGTGTGGGTCCTTGACTTACATTGAAGTCTCAAAGAACTTGATTTCTGATGTAATAAAAAACTTCCCAACATGTAAGTAAGCATTTCAATGTCTTTTTGTTTTATTTAAATAGGTAATTTGGAATTTACAATGGAGTTTAACGAATACGAAATTGTGGGTCAAAGTATCTATAAAATTTAGATTTAAAAAATCGAGAAATTCCACCTAATAGTGTTTAATTTAGAGAAACGACATTTTAATAAAAAAAATTATAAGAAAAGGATTTTTTAATCTGAACATTTATTAATATCTAACAAATTAATAAACAGCACTTAATTTTAATAAATGGAGTGATAATAACTAAAATGTTAAAACTAAATTATTTTGAAAATTGTAATTCAGTATATAAGTAATTTTAACAAAAACGGTATATATAGCTTTGAGTCCAAGAACTGCACAATCAAATTTTAAAATCAGCTGTAAAATTAGCATTTAACTTCTTTAAAAAGCTAAATTTTAAAGAATTTTTTTGTTTCCTTTTTTATTGAATTGATATCATTGTTCGAAAGTCTTCGAGAAAATTGAAAGCCTTCTATAATTCTTATCTGGCCAACACTGAGGACATTATATATAGGAGTAGTTAGACGAGGAAAAAAATTCAGAGATAAAAGCAACTTTTCAGAATTCTTAGTTTTGATTTCGAATGAATCCATTTAAATTCAAATTATAGAGGATATTTTAATATCATGCTAAAAAGGAAGGAGAAAAAAATAAAAATAGTTCAGAATTCAAAAATTCAAATTAAAAACATTCTATCTGGCAAAGATCATCGTGTATGTGAAAATTAATATTTTTTCATTATTTTTATAAAATTAAAATAAAAAATGATTGAAGTATTTATAATTGAGTATATCAGCGCTTTGTATTTTAAATTTCAATGCTTCAAATCCTGTACTTTACGCGTTTTTTGCGTTAGTTCTTATATTGTAACGAAAGATTAGAAAATTACTAATATAATAGCCTAGATCTGTCTCTCGGTAAAGCTCTGACGGCACTAACAATAAAACTCGCGCCATAGCACTGCGAGACATTAAACAGCATTATTTCATTGTTAGAGAACCTAAATTTCAGTAATTT
>BGPR01039760.1:0-14191 GCA_013235015.1 Araneus ventricosus
CATCAACATCATTATCTTCCAGGTACTTAAGAATGCACTTGGCTATATCACTACCGGCTCATATGTTCATGAATGGTTGTCCCACTTGGCGTATGATAATATTTAAAATGTCAAACTGTTAATGTGAGATATATTACTGGCATGCTTTCTTCAATATGTAATAGTACTTTTTAATTTCTATATTATGATATTTTTATGGATATCCTTTTGAGAAAAAATTCCTTTCGACTTCCTGACCTGCTAAATATGTTAAAATACAAATGCATTGGCATACAAGAGTTAAGGAACATTTCGTAAAATGCGAGAAATTTTCAATTAATACGAAAACTATGTTTCGAAATCAGTTTTGGAGAATCGTGTGACATTCAATAGAGTATCATATACCTATTACAGTGAAGATTCGGTCATTAGGGCAATTAGGGGGACCACCAGAAAGGGATGAAGGCGAAAATGGAGTTTCACCCATCCTGTTTCAAAGAAAGCTGATAACGGGATGTAACTTTTATGAATGGTTATGGTTTCATGTGCATAATATTTACATGCATTTTCGTAAGCATAGCACAAATATTCGGGAAGATATAAATGTGTCTTTAAAAAATCTCAAATTTTTCCGCATGTGTTTTGAATATAACATGAAGAGTTTTCTTTCAAGTTATTCGAAATTTGCAGAACACTTGACAATATGTGGCAGAAGTATTGTATTAAACTTTAAAGTAAATAAGTTGGATATTACAGGAAATATGAGTGTTTGTACTAAATAATTTTTTACTGCGCATGTGCGAGACGCAGCGGAATGTTTCTTTCATAACTTCAAAGCCAGATATATAGAGCAACTTAAAAAAAATTCCAGTTGAATTCAATTAAAATTCAGAAAGCTGTCGTCATTTCAGTGAGGTGAATTTCAATTTCTCTTTAAGAGAAGCTAAATGATGAGGGTTCTTGCACAAACTGATATTTTTAAAACTTTAATCTTCGAATGGTATAGGAGAAAATGCAATTTAAATAATGCATTTAATTTATAAGTGTTCTTAGTATTCAGGATATTCAATTTTAGCAAAATTCGATGTTACTTTTCGAAGATTCAGAATTTAAGAAAAGCAAGAAAAAAAAAGAATCAGATATAATTGAAAATTCTTTGTACAGAGAAATTAATTTAAAGAAAAATTTAAGGAAATCAGATTTACTTTTTAAATGTTTTGTCACGAAATCGAGGAACTAATATATAAAGATAAAAAAACTCAACAACACAGGAACGTATTCTAAAATGAAATAATTTTTTTTTATATAAATTTACAAATATTCATTTCGCTAATTTTATTGCTTCTTATACAATCATGTTTGAAATATAAAATTTGCGTTTTTTATACGGACATTTTTTTAAAAACCTGTCTCTAGATAAAACTTAAACTTACTTAAAAGATGAATATAATAATAGCATGGGAAAACACTGCGTAGTAAATAATTTGCATAATGAATTATATTATATTTTTATAGGCTTACTAACACTCCAAAACTTTAATACATAAATTTTCAGTTTCCAAGTACTAATTTTTTATTATATTCATTAAAGAAAAAAATGTTTAATTGAGATTGCAGGAGTAAAATATTGTGTCTTTAATGCTTCAAAATAATTCTTTTAAACTTTTATTGATGAGAAATCGGATAATAAAACTTCAAATATCAGTTCTGAAATTGCGAAATCAGTTCTAGGTGTATAAAATGTGTATTTTTACTGAAAATATTCATTTATACAATACATTGTGTTACTTACATCTGGAATTTAAGTGTGTGATTTATACGTTTCTATATTCAAAAAAACGAATTCGAATATTCATTTTGCTGAAATAACCGCCCAACTAAAAATGTTTCAAAATTTCAAGTTCATTAATGTCTGTATGCATCTTAAAATTCAAAATTACTTCTGGATTGAGACAAGAATTTCGCAAACATATTCCAAACAAACTGATTTCTGGCGACTTCCTGCAAAAATACTGTTCCAAAACTGGAAAATGAAAGAGTTTAAAAGCATATCAGCAGTTCCAACTAGAAGGGAACTGTAATCCAAATTTCCGAACGTCAGACGATATTAGCAACAGCAGATAAGTTCTCATATTGCGTCACCTATAAAAGCAAACCTTATTCCGAGAGCATCCACCTCTTTCATTAATTCGAAAACTGCAGACGATTCTGCCGTAAATGCTGTTCGTTCGAAATGCCACTTCAGCTGCACAGGAGAAACTTCCACGAATAACAATGATCTGGGCTGATTACATCCTGTCTCGCGGGACCGTTCTGCAATAATTTCGCTCATGTTTCTCCCCTCTTTGGTGGAAGAGATCAAAACGCTTAAACTCGAGTTTTAGAGTTTCGCATTTCGGTAAAGACTTATCTCGACGTATAGATTCACGAAATTGTTTGCTAATTACAGGATATTTAATACCTGGGATCGAGGAGGATCATTTCCAGATGGCCTAACTTATTCAGAGAAAGTAGAACTTTTCCGGAATTCCTACGCACGCTCACCTGAACTTTGCTATATTAAACGATTCGGATTTTGAGGGAAGAAATCGATGAATCTGATATCTGAGATACACTCTAGTTGTTTAATATCAAGCTAGCTTTAAATGGAAGTTATTATTTGATATTTTAGAAGTTGAAAATCCTAATTTTCAAATATATTTGTGCAATTTGTGTATGTCCTTCATTTTACTATGAAAGTTAAAAATAGATCATATACAAATGGGTAATTAGGTTAGTTTCGATAAAATTCTCTCACAATTTTATAGACCTGCTTTAATATTTTTTGAAACTGTCGAAATTAATTTAACTGTTATTAGATGGTATATCTTAACTATGAGCTTCAAATCCAACTTAACACTGCTATTTTGTTCGGGCATATTTGAACCAAAACGTTTTTCAGTTTCTTATAAGAAACGACAGTATAGAGATATTTTACAGACATTTCGTCACATTATTTGTGAGGGAGATACGTTATTTCTCTGAAAAGGATTTGCGTTATTTATATATTTTCTGTCTATTTTTTGAAATTGTATTAATGTACCGTTTGGGTCAATATGACCCGATTATGTTTTCCATTAATTTGACGTATAAAGCTTGCCCAATATATTGTTAATTCAACAGGAAACGATATAAATAAATTCCTGATCATTCATCTAACGTATTTTGCATAAGCAGACAAGCTAAGTCGAGGTAAGAGAGAACGATAACTAGGTCATGCGATCCGATATCTCCAGTAAGGTTGTAGAGTTTTATGAGAACGCAACATGCGTATAGTAATATCAATAACTTTTGAAAAAATAAATAAACAATAGCGATTCGCAGATATTTGAGTGACACTGAAATGGAAAAACCTGATTGCGAAGTGGGAGATGTTTTTGAACATGAAAATCATATAAGTGAGGAAAGTAAAACTTCTAATTATGATGACAATACTGTTACTCAGACTGTTTATAATGAACATCATATTCAGTCTAAGCTTCAAACTATAAACTGGTCATTGGATCCGTTTCCACGTTATGCCTGTCTGAATTCTGCTATTTTTATATTAAAAGCTCTCCAAGAGTAACTTGGTATTCAACATCAAGAACAAGGATTGTAAAAAGTGCATTTGAAACTGCGTTCAGTAGTAAAATTTAGAATGATATCATCAAAAATGACAATTATTAAAAACGAAATGGTATATGGAAAAGAATGTATCATAATTCTTATGAGCACAATGCCTTATGATCAATAAATTAGTAACAGACTTAGTAAAAAGCCGGAAATTATATTAGAGTACAGTGGCTGTAAAGGAGCTGTGGATATTCTTGATTACCTTTTGAATACATTGTAAAGTGAAAAAATATTCGCTGACCTATGGTTACATTTTGTAATATACTGGATAGATCTGCTTATAATGCAATTATTCTCTGGACAACAATGAAATGGAAACGAATTAACGAAAAAGGAGCATTTAGAAGAACTAAGCAAATTAATGATCTATCCTATTAAAATTCGAAGGTAAACAAACGTATGTATGTATGTATGTCCTTCTATCTTCTCATGAACGGAGAAGCGCGGGGAAAGTACCAAAAGATGGGGAATAGTTCAAGGACTCCATTTCGGCAATTTAAATATCGATATTTTAATTAGTGAAAAAGATATTAATTAAAAACTAATTTACAACAATACTTTTCATTGTTTCGGATACTTTATAACAATACTTTTCATTCTTACAGGGCAATTCAAAATTTATTTTATTGTTCAAGTCGTTTACTTTAAGGAACATTGTTACAGCAAACAATAAAAAAGTGACGCTGACAGAAATAAAAAATGTATTGTTGGAAGTGTATAAATTCTTTTTTTATCCCGTGATATAACGTCAAACAGAATCATTTTAACGAATTTACAGGCGTGTTTTGTTTCTGTAAAGTTATGTGCCGAAAGATATAAATTAGTTATGTTAGTGATTTTAATCATTATTCATTGATTTGATCAAGTTTAAATATTTCTGGTAACTGCTATTTTAAGCTGATATTTGGAAGTTACTATTTTTTCTTTGTTCAATTCTCGCTTTTTCCGATGCCTAAAAGAAAAAGGGGAGTTACACGGGATGCTGCCCGTAGACAGCAGGCAATTAGAAAACGTGAAAGGAGAGTTGCTGAAACTTACGAAGAAAGAAACCATGGCACAACGTAGTCTCGACAGAAGAGCGGAAGAAACAGAAAAACAAAATAATAGCCGATGTTATTGAAGGACAAAATCATCATCAGATACAAACTTTTCATGCAGCTAGAACTGCTCTTTGCTCCTTATTTACTTAGGAGAGAATGTTGGGTATGTGTCTCATTACCTCACTTCTTCTCTCCGCCAGGGAACGACGCATTATTCGACATAGCCCGTGCAACGCCGGGCCACGTATGTATGTAATGTATCTTGCTTCATGTGTTTATGAACTGGACGCGGGAATATGAAAAAAATATTTATCCCCAGCAATGCTGGTTTATCTAAGCGTTTGCGTCACATGACCTCACTTCTTCGCTCCGCCATGGAATGACGCATTATTCGAGATAGTTCGTGCAAGATTTTTGAAAGTTACTATTTTTGCTTTGTTCAATTCTATCTATTTCCGACGCCTAAAAGGAAAAGAGGAGTTGGAGAGGATGCTGCCTGTAGACAGCAGGCAATTATGAAACATGAAAGGAGAGCGGCTGCAACTGACGAAGAAAGAAACCGCCAATTTTCAACTATGGCAAAAAGTGGCCAGGAAAGAAGAAACAGAAGAACAAAATAATAGCCTATTGACAGTAATGGCACAACGTGGCCAGAAGAGAAGAGCAGAAGAAACCGAAGAACGACGAAATAGAGGATTGTCAGACATGACACAACGTAGCCAAGAGAGAAGAGCCGAAGAAAACAGAAGAAAAAAGGAATGGCCAATTGGGCAGACAAGACGTGTCACGCGACCTCAAGGAATGACGCATTATTCGAGATAGCCCATTATAGAAACTTTTATCATCAATATGTGTAAAAAAAATAAACCGGAGGCGGGCATATGAAAATTAGTAATAAAAAGACTAGATTTGAAAGAATATTTACATTTGTTGGGGAAAGTAACTGACAATATTTGTTGAAAAAAAAATGGAGCCGGACATATGAAAAAATATGGATCCCAAGGGCTCACGCGATCTCACTTCTCTCCGCCTGGGAATATCCCATTATTCAAGATTGCCCGTGCAACGCCGGGTCATGCAGCTAGTTGTTTCATATATTATGACAAAACAACATCTTTCAACAAAAACAGAGTCATGCAATGTAGTCAAAAAGATGCAGAAAGAATGCAAAATGATTTATCATTTAAATCCATTGTTAATTTACAGTTGAGTAATAAATTTGACCGATGCATGCGACGACTGTCAATTACGTAATGATAATGAAAAAATATCGTGCAAGAATTGTATAAAACATATCTCCAAGCAACATCTATCAAATTTTTATCTGATTTGTAAATAAAAAGGAGGTAAGGCTTAAACAAATATATTCTAATTCCTTTTTTTGATTTTACATACTTTTGCCTATATTTACGTATTAATTGTATTATTTTTCAATTATATATAGTTTATACTATTGAAAAATAATTATCTCTAAACGTAATATTGTTCTGAAAGCATGGGGAACATAGCCTCCTGTACTTAGTGTTTAGTTTCCAGGTCATATTGACCCGAAAGCTACATGTGAATGGTAAATGCGAACAGAATAGCAAGCTTAAACTTTAATAGCCGCAGACATTCCTGGATAGATTAATGCAATATTTTTAGAAAAACTGAAATTAAATATTTTAAAGAAATCTGTATAATGGATGATATCCTTTAGAAGGATATAGGATTTTTGAAAAATTAATGTCTGACATTAAATCTTTTCTCGAAGTTTAAATGCAGGTTGTCCAGGAAGGATCTTTATTATTTTAAACATTTAAAACAAAAATACAAAAAGGTGAAATGAAATTCCTTTTGCAGAAAAGCAATAAGGAAATATCACAGTTTGTTTTACTGCACCTTCAATGTAGCTCTACGTAAACATGTGCCATACGTCTGGATAGTTTCATCGCCATGACATTAGTTCACCATTAGTTAGAATATGGGGCTCAAAATTTCAATCATCTCATTCGAACATGAACGAGACAGGCCAAGACTTAATGCTTAGTGTTTTCTTTTGTCCGACGCTGTCATCGAGGTCCTTTATTCTTTACGAAGAAGACGATTAACGGAAGTGTATAGCGGAATCTCCTTGTGTCGTACGCTGGAACATATACCGCCGAATATTTTATTTCAGCAGTATGGTGCTCCACCTCACTCGACACATTCTATATATTGTTACAAAAATCGTCCTGTTGGTGTACGGTGAAAACAGTCCAACAAGCAGGATAACGGAGAAAGACGATTTATTCAAGAATAATGCGTAAACGCGATGCACAGATAACAGGAATGATAGCACTTAAACAGATAATCGACACAATCAGACAGCAATTCAATAGATAATCGCAGTTCTTCCGGATCTAACAACACAAACAGACAGCAATTCACAAAAAATGACAGTAACCGCACTTTCAATAGCGTCAGCTCACCAGCTTTCCCAGCTCTCACTGCAGACGAAACTCCAAAGTGATCCTGAAAGGAGTTCGCAATCCAAAGACGTTCCCGACGAATCCTCGTATTTATAGTGGTCCTGACAGAGTCTGATGTCACATGTCTTGAGAAATCCGGATCTCGGCTCCTAATAGAGATATCGAGAAAATAATAGCATTTTCGGGAATATCCGATTTGTCGCCAAAGTGGTCGCCAAGGTCAGAGGTCCAGGCCTGTATTCCATACTTACCCCTGTAAAACTATCAACCCAACCATAAGACTAGCAAGGCAGGAGAGCGACACTACATTTTTGTAATAATATGAATTACTTGGTAGAGAGTTTCCCGAACGAAGGATTGATCATGGAGGACCTGTATAATAGGTTCCACGACTGCCCGAAATAACTCCACTGGATTCCTTCTTGAAGGTTACGTGAAAGTCATTGTCTAGAGAATAGCTTTTTCTGATATTTCAGTTTTCAAAGAAAGGATACAATTCATAATTCTCATTCTTATAGAAGAAATGTTAAAATACACTTAGCAGTAAATCGAATGGAAAATGAACATTATTAGTGCTACTAATGAGCTCACATAGAGCTACATTGAAGGTGGGGTAAAAACAAAAACAAAACTGTTAGAATTCTCCATTATTTTGCCGGAAACTGTATTTAATTTCTCTGTATTATGGACACTTTGTATGTTTGGTCCGGGAGCGAAAATTATATAATTAACTAACAAAAAGTATTTACTATCTTCATACATCTCGTCATTTTAGCTTTAAATTTCGAAATAAAGCTTTCCAATTTCGTATTTCTTTATATATGTATTGCTTATGTTTAGTAATTTCTATGAATTGTCAGTGATTTATGTAATTGTCTAAGACTAAAGAAAATATACTACATAGACAGCTAGAGATGAAGTTTATGGTTGCACAGACTATAAAAACAGTTAACCCATATTTTACCACATTAAGAAAAAATTAATATTTTTCCAAAAAAATTCTATCACAGACTAATGAGACATGAAGCAAAAGTATAGAGTTAAAAACTTAAGAAAACTTTATCGGTTGTCTTTTTGCAAGCTGTCCTATATATAGGACGATGGTACAATCCACTACTACATGCTTTGCAGTCAAGCGTCTTGGTTTACGTGAAATGGTAGTAAACATTCAAAGCAAAGTCCTAAATTACATTTTTGGCAAATAGTTAAGGGTTTTCTTGTACAGTTTTTAAGCTGTCATTGGCGTTGTTTTCCATTTACTAGAAAGGATTCACTTTGGAATTTGGAGTAATCTGGATTTTTTCTTTTCGAATGCCCAAACTCATTCTTACAACATTGCGAGGTACACACAATCCCAGGTAAGCTATTTTAAAATGTCGAAGAAATTCGAGGAGTTCTACAACTTGTTCTGGAGGAAACGTTTTTAATGTTTCTAAACCAGTGCAACCAGTGATGTCTCAAATGCATTTTTAATAATGGCCAATACCACGTTTTTCTTGCATGGGTGAAAATATGTTTTTATGAGATTGTCCAACAAATCTACGCCATTTTTGTACAAATTATACGAAACAACACACAATGGTATGTCTACTTTCTGCTTTCCACCCTTCATTCTTCTTTCTACATTTTTAAAGCCTCTTTTGTGGTCAAAATTGGTTATCAATGAGACAACTCTATTGTCAATCCATCGAACAGCTGCAATTTTATTATAGGGCATTTTGTCATTCTATTTTCCTTAACTGTTCCCGTAGCAAAGAAACGCTTGCTTCTGAGAGACCAAAAAGATCACAAGACGTAAAAATGTTATCCTTTTAAATTTTGTGGTTTGCAGGAGTTTCAACAAAAGACAGCCAATTTTCAACGACTGGTTGGGCTAATGATTTCTTTTCTTTCTTTTCATAGTCATGCCACATTTGTTTTCGTAATTGCTTCACTGCCTCATATGGTATAATACGAGAGGGATATACATCGAAAGATGAGAGTATCCTTAGATTGTATCCAAATTTTACGGGTTTTCCTTTCATGTACAGTTTGCATCCATGTCTTCCAACATAGCGGACTATTCTTTCATCATTACTTAAATCTTCAGAAAACATACCAGACTGTTAAAAAACTTTATTCAACAATTTCTAATTTGGACGTACTTTCTAATAGCGATCTGAATCAATAGCAGTATTGTCGTTGAAGTATAAATAACTCTTGATATATAAGTATCGCTTTCTTGAGAATGTTTGACTAACAAGCGTTGTTCCAGTATCAGAAGCATTTCCCCAGTACATTTTTTCTCTGGGTAAAATGTAACATCCGCTATAAAAATTAATTCCCAAAACTTGTTAAAGTTCATCGAATTTTAGACAAAAATCGTGAATCTTTTTCTGTCAAGCATGCTTGTTACCTTCTACCATAGCTGGACAATCACATCTTCAGCCATCATCTCGAGAAGTTTCAAGGTGATTTTCCTGAAATCATAACCGTGAAATAATTAGGAGCTGATGAAATTGTTGGTGCACAATTAGTCCATGTAGGTGTTGAAACATATTCAGCGGCATCTTTTTCCTTTAGAATTTCAATTGTTCCATCTGCTTCTTCATGAATCTTTTCGTCAAAGGCAGCGCGACCATGTTCAATGCTGCTGCAGGCATCATCAACTTTTTAATCATCAGTGACAATTTCAGGAACATGTGGTGATATTATAATTTAAAAATCACTATCATCATATTCATCGGCCAATAGCATTAAATACTCAAAATCTTCTTGAGTTAAAAATCTCCGATTCATTTCCAATACTGTTCTGGAGGGAGCGGATGTAAAATCAGATCACACCACGAACAGTAGTATTCTTTTCCCTACAAAATATAGCGTCAGCACTTGACCAAAACTCTCGACCAAACAAACAGAACAAATATATTACTCAAGACACACCTACAGGTTCATGTTCCAAGAAAACTAGATGCTATTGAGTTTTGCAATAAGTAAAACATAGATATTCTAATCCTTTTTCCCGAAATTTCAAACGCCTTTGTATGGGTGTGCATAGTAGTGGATTTTACTATCGTCCTATATATAGGACAGCACCTAAAACCTTTGTAAAACCAGTTTGAATATAGCTTTTTGTTTGCAAATTTTACTCATAAATAACATATAAGACATGCCATGAATAAATTTGAAAAAAGAAATTGTATTTTTTTCTCATAATTATTTAAAAGAAAAATATAATTCTTGTCAAATAAAGTAGCAAAAATTAGCCAAATTCAATATTCTTAAAAAATTTAAAAATGATCAAAATTGAACCTAAAAAGATAATAAATAGCACTTATGAATCTTAAAATATACTTTAGAAGCGGAATTTAAATTAAAAATGCGATATTGGCTATGAAAATTCGACAAATCTGAGCTGTCCTATATATAGGACGATGGTAAAATACGGGTTAAACCAGACTCATACTTACGTAAAGTTCCATCTCCCGAAATGTATCAAACACAACGCTAAAATTGCATTACATGGTTTCGTATCCAAGAGAGTGTAGGAATTTCATATGAATTTTATGTTTACTGTTATGTTATTTAAATTATTTTTCAAATAAAATGTAAGCTTTTCAGGTACAATAGAAACCTGAAAAATTATATAGATGTATCAGAAAGATATGAATGTTTTATAATCCGCTCCGATTTCTTTATTCTCTAAGTGAAAATCTGCAAGAAAAATTTTTAGCGGTGCAATTAACATTATTAAAAAATACTCCTCGAAAAATAAGTATTATTTAGATCTAATTAAACACACACCTTGGTTTCCACTGAATATGTGAAATTTAATATACCAGAATACTCCAAAGAACAGAGAAAATTCCTAAACACAATCTAACATTAATAGAATTTAGAAATGAATTGAGTCTACCAATAACTATTTTTCGAATAAAAAAATAAATGATCTGACTCAAATGTTTGGAGAAAATATCATGAACTTGAATGGAATGATCTTCATAACTTCACGTTCCAAGAAATAAAAGGGAACATATATTCACCAACTAAACCTTAACTGAATAAGAAAGTAAAAAATAAAAAGCAGGTCTTCACCATTTTTACGATACAATATTCCAAGCACGTTTCGGTACGAAATCCGTTTGTTCAATTATTTCTCTTTTTCCCTGAAAAAAAGATATATGCTAGTATAAATATACGAAACGAATTTTCTGGTTTCATTAATGTAATATGAATATCTCTAGCAAAACACACAAATGCCTTATGTAAACGAAGTAAATTAAATTTAAACATATCTTTGCATTTGAATCTTCAGGTTAAAAAAAAATATTTCTAGATTTTCATTCTAGTATCGCATGCACTCTTCCTAAATTAACTATTGACATTTTAAAAATACTGAGCAGGAAAATATTTTATAATAGGTTACAAACTTTAATGTAATTTTATGAAAAGCAAATGTCTGATGTCGTTTAAGCAATAGCAAGCATGTAGGTGCCAAGTTAATAACTCTTCCAGCATTGAAAGTCACCGTGTCAATTTAAAAAAGAATAAATAAACTTGCTTTAGACAAATAATATTGAGTAAATGTTTGCACAGAATTTTTCTTTCTGACTGCCTTGCTATAATCCATTGAATATAAGATTAATCGGAGTTACATAAACCTTATTGAGAATTTTTAGAATCATATCCAGTGATTTCGTATTCCATTGACGTCCATAAAATTGTTTTAATGTTATTCTTAAGCTTTTCTTCCCAAAGAAATTTCAAGGAATAATCTTAAGTTTCATCGTAGTTTCCCAATAACATGAAAAATGTTCTGAAGGCAGATAATTGAATTCTTCTTTCACAAAACTTTTATAGCTCATACTGAGACAAAAAACCTAAATAGTTAATTACGTTTAAGAAAATACCATCTACTCAAAAGCACAAGCCCATGCTTTATTGATAAAAAATTCTTCTCAAACTACAGAGAATTTCTTAACAGAAAATAAGAAATTTCTTCCAGACTTTAATCCATTCTTCCTCATCGTCCTAAAAATAGGACAACACATATAAGTAGCTTTTATATAAATTCTTTTCAAAATTGAAATTCAAATTATTGATGATTTATTATGCTAGAGTCATTTAACTATTTATTTGTCTTTATTGCAAGTTTAAATTACTTTTGGATATTTTTTAAATAAATTTTTAAAAATGCAATTTTTGATGAATTTTTCTTTTACATTTTCCACACGCATGTTTTTTAAAGTTGAGCTACAGGAATAAACATAGAAATAAATTTATTGAAGTAATATTCCATATTTTCATACCAGCAAAAAAGCATTGTGAAAATATTATCTAGAAGGCAATTTATCCTTGCATTTTCCACTGTTCTGAACATAGGCTAGGTCTGTATAGAACATGGTACAAACCGCTACAACCAAAAACCCATTAGTTAGTAATGGATATATTCCTTTCATTCTGTGTTACATTCCAAAGGTTGGTACTCTACAACTAACGCATGCGCCTAACAGTCAGCCTTACAGGTGCTTGTCAGGTGCCAGACTTGCGGAGGGGGGGGGCAGATAATTATTCTAAAACATCAGCTTATAATGTCAGTTTGTATTGTGAATTTCATCGAGGCATACCTAGTTTATTTCATTTTCGTGTGCTTGACTTTTATTTCCTTTTGATAATAGTTTTGGTGTTAGAATTTTAAAATACAGTATGTCCGAGAAATGGTGGACAAATTTCAAAAATTAATAAAAAAACTAACAATGTTACAACTACGTTTCTCTTTTAAATGAGATTACATTTTAAAAACATTTTCTTCCATATACGTAAATCTCCGTTACGCTGGTCTAGGCGGTCGTGAATTACTGGAAATCTTCAATTCTTGAGAGCCATGATCTACGAAAATGTTAAAGCTAGAAGAAAAATAAAATTATATATAAAATTCACCAACCAGATTCGAGTATTCCACGAAAGTAACCTATCCGCAGAGGGATTGAGACTATATATGCATTTATATTTTTCGTCATAAATCTAACCAGTCTACCGATTCTATATAGTATAATAATTAATCGACTGAAGAGGGAGTTATACCAATTAGGTGCTTATTGAACCGCTGTGGTGCTGGGTAACCGCCCAAACACAGGTAATGATAATCAGACGCTCCAATTTGCAATTGAGTGACAGTCCAACGCTCGGCCATCCAATCCCTTTACAGGGAAGACGAGCTATCCACAAGATCTCAATTGATCAGTAACGCAAACCTGGACGAATTTAACATTCAGGAAGCAATCAAGAGGGTAAACATTGACATCCCTTAGGATGAAGTCTAATGAAATGGATTGTCCCCCTGCAGGGACATTAAAGTTATTCAGATTTTCGTGCTCCCTCCCCCAGCATATTTAATGCTTATGATTAAATAAGAGTTTAAGGTTGGCTTATAGTTAGGGGTATTAACAGCAGCACCGCAATTGGAATACTCCCAAACCATTGGTTTTAGTGGTCCAGAATGTAGAGTTTCAAGGAGAATGGCAGTAACGTGAATTCAGTAAATTGATAGCATTAAATTGCACTGCTGTCAGAAATAAACCGTATGTACTCAAAAGTTGCTTCAAAATCATTTGTTGTTATTTTGTATCATATTACTTTAAATACCATTTCCTGCAATATTACTTTAAATATAAATTTTTTTTATACCTCTTAGCATTTTTCAGTTTGATTGCTAGTTTCATAGGAATTTGCAGGTATATTAACTCACTGAACCCGGATAGAGTGAGAATTTCGGTACCTTAAAAACTGAAGTAAATTTTCGTTCGCGAAAACAGAATGAAAACCTTCGTTTCTTTACAGAAATTCTAGGAGGGCGACACCCAAGTTTGGGCAATCAATTGTACACAAAGAAAGGAACAACTTTTCTCCCGTAAAATTCGCTCAGTTGCCCGAAACCGCATAAGTCCGGTCTCTGTCGAATAGGGCGGTTTGAGGCGGATTTGGGCTCATAGAGTTAAGACAGCTTATGTTTTTAACGCGTAATTTTCAGAGATCATTTTGACTGGAGTGTTAAAACTGCTGATATTGCCTGTACCTCATTTGTCTAGC
>BGPR01039761.1:0-14191 GCA_013235015.1 Araneus ventricosus
GCTTTGTGTTTTATGGGTGCTCAATTTGTTTGGTTTGGTTTGTGGCACAAAACTGGTGTTTGTAGGCTATGCGTGCTCAATTTGAAGTGCTTATCTTTAGAGTGACTTCAATTCGATATTGTTTGATTTGTCAAAATGGACAAGTTGTTGAAAACTGGAACTCTTAAGAGATCGGCATCTAGAAATGAAATTCGAACCACCGATTTGGCAGCTATGGAGATAACTGTGGATAAGCAAGATGATAATCATGAATTGCAAAGGACGACTGATTGGCCTGTTCAGGTAAGAAATAAAATTGGTTTTGTTAAAAAAAACCACCAGTGCACCTCCGAAGAAGAGACAAATATTCTAACGAATACTTAAAATATGGATTTTTCGTCACGGGTGATGAAAATTGTCCAAAACCATTCTGCGTTGTTTGTGGAGAGATATTGTCAAATGGTAGCATGAAACCATCTTTACTAATGCGCCATTTAGAAACAAAACATCGAAACTATAAGCAAAGAAATATTAGTTTTGTCAACGACTATTCAAAAGCCCTAATTTAAATTCTTGTTTGATATCCACAAACAAAGCAAATGAGGCTGCGATTGAGGCGTCATACAGAGTAAGTTATCATATTGCTAAAAGTGGGGAAAATCATACTATCGCTGAAAATTTGGCATTTCCGTGTATCAAGGATGCGGTTGAATGCATGTTCGGTGAAGACCATGTCCAAAATATCAAAAATATTCCTTTGTTTAACAGCACAGTTTCTCGGAGAATTAAGGACATGTCTATTGACATTGAAGCTACTATAAATGAAAGAATAAAAAGAGCCCCTTCTTTTCAATACAGGTTGATGAAAGCACTGATGTTTCCGATCTGTCAATTTTGCTTGTTATTGCAAGATATTTGAATGTTAACGAACTAGAAGGAAACCTCTTACTGTGTTATCCTCTCACTAAAAGATGTACTGGCGAGGACATATTTAAAGACATTCAGGGTTATTTCTGTGAAAACGAAATGGATTGGGCTAAGTGCTGTGGTGTTTGCACGGATGGTGGAAAATCTATGTCTGGTTGTTATAAAGGTTTACGTGGTCGTATCAAAATAGTCGCTCCTCATATAACTTGGAGCCATTGCTGCATCCACAGACAAAGTTTAACAGCGAAGCCTTTGCCAGACTCACTGAAAGAAGTACTCAATCAATCTAATCAAAGTTAAATTTCATTAAGGCTAATGCAACTAACACCCGATTGTTCAAATCTTTGTGTGGAGACATGACCTACATACTACGTTACTTTTGCACACAGAAGTGAGATGGCTTTCGCTAGGAAATGTATTCACAAGATTGTTTGAACTGAGACATGAAGTTCTTATGTTTTTTGAAGACCACTCTTTTACGTTGAGCTCTAAATTTTATGAAAGTTAATGGTTGCAGCAGCTCGCGTACTTATCTGACATTTTTTCAGAAATAAATAAACTTAATTTAGGATTGCAGAACCATTCTGTAACCATTTTTAAGGTAACTGACAAAATCGAGTCTATGATTAAGAAGCTTAATTTTGGGGAATCCTGTATAAAAAAAACCAGTATGAAGTTTTGAGACACTTCACAGCTTTTTACCTGAGAACGAACTTAAATTAACAAAACAAGTAAAAACTAGTATAATAGTACATTTAAAAGGACTGAAGTTGTCATTCAGACAATATTTTCGGAAGCGCAGTGATGCAGATATGTGGATATTGAATCCATTCAACGAAGCGTTTTTTCAAAAAGCTGAAAAATTAACAATTTCTGAAAAAGAAAAATTAGTTGAACTTTCCACTTACTCTTCATTAAAACTGAATTTTAAAAAAGAAATTTTATTGACTTCTTAGTAGTAGTGAAAGACTAGTACCAAGAACTCGATGGTAAAGCAATAAAATATTTAATACCTTTCACGAACACAGAACTTTTGGAAAGAGCATTCTCGTCTTATACATATATTAAGAATAAATACCGAAAGAAGCTTGACGCAGCTCCAGACATAAAATTATATCTTTCTTCTTTTAAACCCAATTTTATAAGACTCAGCTGCATGAAACAAGCTCAAGGATCGCTTTGAAATTGTCTTGCACTTGAATAACTGATTATTACGAAGTGCATTTTTTAGCTAACCTTATAAGTTAATGTGATCCTTATTGCAATACTGTTTTTATTCGTTTCGCCGTTTAACTAATACTATTTTAAAATTCAAATAAAATATAAAATTAAAAATAAGTCCTGCAAATGTCATTAATTCACGTTGTTTGACTCTGAAGCTTACCGAAGCCCTTAACATTATTTATAAAAACTTCTTTGCATAGACGGACGGGGGGGGGGGTTTAACAGTAGGGGGTACGCGAAAATGAAAAGACTAATCAAGGGGTACGCGAGGGAAAAAAGGTTGAGAACCCCTGATCTATATGAGCAGGGGTAGCGGAGGCTGCTTGCAAAATCCTACTTTTAAAAGGTACAACTTAGCAAAACTGTAGGCGTTAATCAGAGAAGAGATGACTTTCCTCGTTTGCTTCTCAATTATTTTATTAGGTAGGTACTTTAGTTGGGCCATAAGCGTTTAAATTCCAAGTTATGGTTCTTATGGAGCGCCAAATTATTCTAGCCCAGGATGTTTAGATTTATTAAGGTCCTGCATACAGTTAAATGTTAAATGACTTATGCAACTATGTTTGATTGACTCTACTAATTAAAGGAAAATGGTAACTTACACACAAATAGCATTCAAGATGTACAAAGCTTGAAGCAGAAAGTGTATTTTTAATTTGAACTCGTTGGATCCCTCAGTTTTATTGACAGTTTAATGAATTTCAGCGAAAAAGAATATTTAAAAATAAATAAATAATCTATATTCAATTACGAATATTCGTAATGTCGTTACTTTGGAAAAATAATTAAAGGAAATCTGATGTTTTATTCGAGATTTACTAACTTTTCATATTTTATTGATAGAGACATGGTTTCATTTGCTATTATTTCTTATACCGTTTAAATATACGCATTTTAAGAAATTTACATTATTAAAAGGGTCTTGACAAAAAAAAATGTTCCTAGTTTTTGAATGCATGAAAGTCCGCATTAAACTTAAAACAGGCTTCTTTTTTACAACAGCGAAATTATCAGATGACTAATTGTGCCCTTTTTTCCGAAGTGCAGCGCATATTATCTCGATAACAAAAAGAAAAGCGATACTTAATCCCATAAGAAGTATAAAGAATGCCCCCACGAAATCTCCACATGATAGAGCTTGTCCTGCCAATAGCGTAGTTCGCCTTTCCCCGCGAGTAGACAGCCATAATTGGAATGATTCATCGTGAATAATTTTGAAGTACAGCCCTGCACTATTTATATGGGTTATCAAAGTGTTCAACTTTCTTTTAAAACAGAAATCTTTCTTCATTGGTATGGCACACAGTAGAAACATAAGACTGTCTTCAGATAAAAAATTGTTTTTCCATTCTTCTGGTCCTGCTGCCAGACGCAACCATATTCTACCGCTCAAGATTGCTGAATCTGTATCAATCAGAGGTTGTTTTGTTAAAGCATGTTAACCGGTAATGTACCAACTGTTTTGAAGGACAGCCTCACCTAAAAACTTTAAATGTTCTTTTCTGCTGCTTAGGAGAGCAGCCAACAAGGGAGATCCCTTGTAAACATGCAGTTTATAGTTATTTCTGGCTACAGCTTTTGAAAGTTCTGTATGCCTGGGAGCTGTACAGGAACAGTTAAAACAGATAAAGAACGGCTGAGTAGCTGAAAGCTCAAATCATTCCATAAAGAGTCCGTGTAAAAGTAATAATTTTGTATCTCAAAGAAATAAGGTTTTTAAATGTATATTGCCCTAGTAACTTCAAAAGAACGTGGATGTATGGACTTTGAATACGTAGAAGAAATAAAAATACTAGTGGCATTAAAAGCAAAATGATGAAACCTGTGATCCAAATTGTAGAATGAAATGGATAAACCAAAGCCAATGATTTAGAAGTTTCTCCAGGTTTTCTGATGGTGAATGTCAAGTCGTCTGTAGCATAAACTGGGTTGAAATCTGTCGCACTTAACCTCTGTTCCGATATAGTCATGTAGTTGATAGCAAAATCAGCTTTATCCATCTGAATCTCTCCTATCGTTCCAGTCCAGCTGCCGTTGGACAGAAGACGGCCAACTTCTCCATCAGCGAACGTAACCACTTCAAAAGGTTTATTCAGAGCTTTCACAATGAGGTATAGAAATTTTGCCTGCATTCCAGAAAATGTTATCTTCATTCCTGCTTATCCTCAACTCTCTTGAAGGAATAATAGCCGCTCGAATCAGTGGTGGACAAACCATTGCCTGACCTCTTCGTTTTGTAACAGTATCGATGGAAAATGGTAATTTCACGTATGTAAGAAATCAAAAGATGCACTTAAATGTTGTCATTGGTGCTTATAAAAGAAACTGAATAGACAGCTAAAAAGCAGACAGTAAAAATTACGGTACAAGAAATTACCATTTGCATAGACATGAAGAGCTCTGCAAACCTTATATGAATTGAAAAGTTTCCCTCCCATATGAGAATTCAAAATAAATTTTTTGTTTTCAGCCCTTTAAAGCCTCTCCCATTTATGAGAAGTCAAATTATAACTTACATTCATATTAAAATTGATACACTGGCTAAAGTACATGGATATTTGAATATATAGATTGCTTTTTTTCCTCTAGCATAATTTTGCGATATAACTTTCAGTGATGACGATTCTTTGAAAAATAATATACACCAACATACAAATTCAAGGTGGTAACAGCCCCATAAATATAGATTTTTATTTTCAAAGCTGAGAAAAAGTTACAAATTACAATTTTATTGAGTGTCGATGCATTTTTATAAGCAATAATGGCGACCAAGGCAATTTCTTCATGATAAAAGCAAAATAAATTATTCATCCTAATAACTTCATCTCTATGTTTATTCTAATTTTATTTTTTTACCTATGTTTGTTCCTGTACAGGGTGGCGACAGAACCTAGAAATCAGGGAATTTTATCGATCTGGAAAAGTCAGGGAAATTTGTAAAAATCAAAGAAAATTAATAGTTACTTGAGTTATTATCTATAAATTAGTATCTTATGTCTAGCATTATTTGTAATAATAATGGAATTTAAAAAAACTTATATTCATTTATAAAAGCATAAGTTTTTTGATTAGAGCAATTCATTTCTTATGATTTGTTAAAGAATAAAGATTTGAAGTAATATTTTGGCAGTTTTTCTTGTTTAAATCTTTGCTAAAATATATATTATTAGGTATGTATAGTTATACTATTTTTATATTTATGCTGCAACATGTTATTCTGGTACTCGTGAAAAGAGCACTAATTAGTTGTTGAACTGTTTTAAAGTTTTGAGCAAAGATCATAATAACCTTTACTGTTAATACAATTTAACTTGTGTTGCAAATAGTAGTTTTAATGTTTCTTAGAATTCTTATGCAGTTTTAGAAGCTAAGTATTTTGTTAAAATTTCCAGCACTTTTTACACATAAGAAATGTAATACAGTAAACCCCGCTAATCCAAACCGATTTTATTTTCGAAAATTATATGTAATTGAAAAGATTTAAATATACATACTAAAAACAAAAAAGTACTTTTTCAGCATGCATAATTTTATACACATTGAAGAAACTAATGCAAATCACTGCAAGATACGGTCACTTCCATACAGGAGGACATCCATTATTCTAATGAAAAGGAGACATATTCTCTTTCTAATGCTTTTGAATAAAAGAGTTCAAGAGATAGTAGTACTGAGTACTTATAAATTACATTTTTTTTTAGCACACATCCTTTTCTTTTCTATTTTTATCGGAATTTCGGGTAATCCAAACAGGCACCGGTCCAAATTAGTTCGGATTAGCCGGGTTCTACTGTATACTGTTTTAATAGATTTTTTGGGGATGTTCATTCCATTTTTTAAAAATTAAATTCCATAAAAATATTGTTTTTCATATTAAATAACTGGTAAAAGTGTTTTTAATAATGTATATTGTGCACATACAGTGATTTGGAGTAGGGAGAAAGCCAGGAAACTAATATAATTAGTAGCCGTAAATCAGGGAAATGTTGCAAGTTTAGTCAGGGAAATTTTTTCGCAATTTCTGTAGCCACCCTTATGTATTTTTATTGCATTTATTTAAATAGAAATCAAATTTATTATATTTTTAATTTCGTTGCGTCTTTCATCTAGTACATTCAGAAATAGCAACAAAATGTAACACAAAAGACCACAATTCCTGGCTATTAGATGAGCTTTTGAATTTGAAAAATGTCCCGTATCACTGATATATAATTCAGCAACAGGAAATTAAATTGTAAATTAAAGCAAATATGAGATTTCCAATAGTTTTCAACTTTTAGTTACCCTATTCTTAAATTAATGCTGAAAACATTTTAAGAACAAATCACAGGTTGATATATTGTTTTTATAACAGGAATTTTAGAATAGTTTTAGTTCAGAAAATCAATTACACACTATGCTTTTAAACTAAATAAAAATAGTAAAATAACCTTTTAAAAAATCTTTCTTAATCCATTTTGGTAGCATTTAGAGATCAGCTTCACCTTCAAAGGTAAAAACTCCAAAACAAATTAACACATTTCTTTTTTTACTAAGTTTGACTGTGCAACCTTCAATTTCACTTTCCTAGAAGTTCCTCAATTAATTTTGAAGACACTAATCCTTTATTTCAAATTTTATATCTGTATCATCTTTATAATCCAAATCACCTTCTTCTAGAATAACTTTTTACTTACTATCTATCTCCACTACTAAATCTTCCATAAAAACTGATAATTAAAACTCATACTGTGAGTTTTTTCATTAGCAAGCAATTAAAAGTGTAGGACTTAGTCTTTGCGTCTGATGTATGTTTCAAATTTAGCTGTAGGCGACTCTCCTAGCTGAATATTGTTTATCAAAGCAAATATGATGCAAGAAAGTAACTGCTTCCAATATAATCATTTTATGGAAAGTGCTAATACTGTCGTAAAAGAACTTAAATACTTAAGTAAAAACAATCGACACTGAATGCATACTAAGTAAATAAATCAAGCATTTGAGCCTTTTTATGCCCCACTTTGTTCTCGGTAACAAATATACTTTAGAATTTGTTTTATACCAATGCCATTTGTTTTTTACAAAAAGTACATATTCCTGCACACAGAATAATGGGAAGGAATAAAAAAAAAATTGAGAAATATCCAAATTTTATGAAATTCACTGTTATTTCCAAAACTCCTTTCCCTCCAACCATGCAGATTTTAAGATTCTTGCATTTCCATTCCAATTTATTAATTTTTATCACTGTACGACGGTTTCCTTTCACGAGGAGCCATTACAGATTAGCATCTTGCATAAAAACACAGATACCTTGTGTGGACGATTTTCAGTATTCATGCTAATATAGAATGGTTGAAGAAAATCACACTAATAAACTTCTAAAAGAAAAACCTCTAAAATGAAATGTTCATAATTTCTATAAACATTCTCAATGAAATCCTTCTGCATGTTGCCATGAAGTAAACCAGTGAGGAAAGGCTAGGGGAGTGGTCTCCCCCAGCCTTTCTCATATATTCCCCAACAAAGATGTTACTTCCCCTCCTCGAGCAGATAAAAATTGCAAACCTTCTGTAATGCTACGAGTACCCAGACCCACGAGTTTCCCTCACGCACCAAGATGAAAGTAAAATGAAGAAGCCGGAACTGTTACGCAATATATTGCGTAACAGTTACCTTGCGTCATGGTAAAATGAAAAAACCAAATATGCAATTTTAATGGCTTTTTTTTTAACTGACTGAAACGAAAATTGGGCAGAGGTCTTCAATTAAGGTAAAAAGATCTCATACCAATTTTTATTTACCTACATCATTGCGTTTAGGAGTCATCGTCTTCACGTTCATGAGAATATGCAGACCAACACTATGAACAAAGACATTCAACATTTTGATAGGATTTGGTCCAAAATTTGAAACGGATCTACATTCTTCATGATAAAACTGTGTACCAAATTTTATCTATCTAGCTATTTGATGTATCATGTTCATATGAACACGGACAGACAGACTCCCTGTACACATATTTCGTCCAAAATTTGATAGAAATCTACTAATTTTGTGTAAAGCCCATATACCAAATTTCATTCCTCTAGCTCAAGCCATTTTTGATTTGTTGTGTTCGCAGACAAACAAATTCCAAAATTGTGTTTTTCGGACTCGAGGAGGTCTAAAACGTGTAGATTCATCAAAATCTTGAGTTCAAAATTTTTGACAATTACAATACTTTGTACACCGGAAAGTAAAAAATCCCTTTTCGGCAAGCTTGAAGGCAAAGGTAGATTCCTTTACGTTAATGTTACAAAAGTCATGAAATATTACATATTGATCAATACAGACATAGCCAATGACTTTATTGTTTCTACACATTGCAATATTTACGCTGTGACTCTGCTTTCATGACATTTAATTTTTTGCTATATCAAGGTTTTATCATTCCATTTTTCATTCCAAAATATGATAGATTTATCAGTCAGTACATTGGTCAATTTTTTTATATCTCAACACATAATCATACAACAGGTAGGAGTCATAAAGAAATAAACATCTCAGCAGTGCAAACATCTCCTAGATAACATTAAGCCAGCCTATCTGAAACAGTAACAAGAAATTGACTCTTGGGACGAATGAAAAAAGACTTAAAAATTAATTTATTTAATCTAGGTTATATATACAATATAATTGTGCGAACATTACTTTGTCATATGATAAAATCATGAAACCATTAAGTGTTTCCATGTCATTTTTCATGATTTCCATGTCATGAAACACTTAAATACTACTAAAATGGGCTCATTTAGAGAACTCCCCGGTTACAGAGATAATAGTCACTAAATTCTTAACATGTAAGGGAATAAAATTATTAAACATTGTGTGTGGCAAATTTAATACGTGTTTTTAAAGCATAGGATATGAGTGCAGCCAATTTGAACAGTAAATTTAAATCTCCATCGACGGTTAAAACCAAATACTCAGGCAGAAAATCCCAAACAATTTTAAAGTTAAGGAGATATTTTTCAATAGTGAAAAGGATAAAGGAAACTCGTATTTAAATATCTATCGTTTTTGGCTACTTTATATTGATTTCATTAAACAAATCCTGGTCCCGCCATGTTTAGTTAAATATCAAATTAAAGTATTCTGTCAAAAAACCTATTATAAATTAACTATTAAAATTATTTGAATAATTAAAATTAAATATTTACTTAATTAAAGTTAAAAATTAATTGTTACAAAACTTCACTAAAACCTTTTTCATGGCTCATACTATATGCCAGTTATCTTTATCTTATAATTATCTAATAATTATATTAATTTAAATAAAAGTCACTGTGGCAATGTATGTATGTTCCACATCTCCTCCTAAACCACTGGACTGATTTCAATCAAACTTTTTATTTAAGAAAAGAGAAAGGTCACCTTCAACTTTTCAAAGCCTAAAAGATGCTTAAAATTTCACTTAATTAAAAATTAAGCAATGCGTTTTAACACGATGTCTTTCATTTCCATATAAACTTGTTTCTCTCATTTTAATATTTTTTCAAAATTTATTTTAAACTGAATTCGTAACAATATTCTTGTTGATCAAAAATAATACGAAGAACTGTTTCCAGAAGGAAGAATGCTAAAAAAAAAATTTTAAAAAAGACGATTTAACAATTTATATCGGGGCCCAGCTACTGATTAATTTTCACGCTTTAAATTAATGAATAATTAAATAGTTAATTTAATTGTTTCAAAATATTCATTAAAACCTTTCATTGACTTTAGTAATTGTTAACAAAATTTGAAGTACCTATATCACAAATAATAACGTATGAAGAAAACGGATGTTTTTAAAAATCGTCTGGTTCAATTGGTATTCTCATTTTAATTGAAAGCGTTTTAGATCAGAAAAGGAATTTGTGTATTATAATATTTATACAATAGTAATTTTTACATTGAAAATATTAAACATGAAAACATTTTAATCCGGGTCAAAGCCAGGTATATCAATTAACAGTTATAATTAACAAAATTTAACAACGATATTAACTATAAATTAATTATGTATTATACCGTATAAAAAGTGAATGCAGTTGATGGAAACTCATAACTTATAAGCAATTCTAGCAGACAAAAAACTTTTAGTATATAAGTTGTTCGTTATCATAAGGTGATAATTCGCTTAATTGAAAATTTTTTTCTATCTTTAGTCGCAACAGAGCTATGGGGAAATGATAAGTTGGGGAGGGGATTGAAAATGGCTTTTTAGCTCATAACTTCTAAGAAATTGTGGCTATAAAAAAGTTTCGATACAAAAGTTGTTTGTTGTGATAAGGCAATAATTCGGCAAATTTGAATTTTCTTTCTATCTTGAATCGTAAGGGAATTATGGGAATATGAAATTTTCAGTCCCCCACCATTTCCACCCCCTTTGAGCTGGTTAGCCCATCTGCTAACTCGGCCGAGATTTTCACCGTCCTTACAACATATCCGTCGCCAGTTAAAAATCTAATCAAAATTACTCTAGTTATCGTGTTTACAAAATAACATGGGCCAAAGCGTTATACATATACTTCTCTACTAATAATAAGGAAAAGAACATTTAGCCCTCTATTCTCATAAGTATTGGAGCTACAAGAATGAAAGAGGGTGGAAGAAACTGCAAATGAAGAGAGCTTTCCAACAAGGGGTAACATGCATAGGTTGAAAGACATTTTAAGTCAGGGGGAGAGGAGGGGAAGGATGGGAAAATCACTTTTTAGCTCATAACTTCTAAGCAATTGTAGCTATCGAAAAAGTGTAAATACAAAAATTGTTTGTTATGATAAGGCAATAATTCACCTAATTTGAATTTTCTTTCTATTTTCATTTGTAAAGGAATTATGGGAAAATGAAAATTTCCACCCCCTTTGAGCTGGATAGCCCATCTACGAACTCGTCCGAGATTTTCACTATCCTTACAACATATCCCAAGATAGTTAAATTTACATCAAAATTACTCCAGTTATCGTGTTCACAAGATAACATAGGAAAAAGCGTTATACATATATATATACCTATATATATAAACTTTTTAACGAAGAGTGGTTTTGGGTTCTAGGGGTCATGATCGGTGAAGATCTGCAGAAATTTTCCGAAAGTCGTGTCATGAGAACCATTGCAATAGGTAGAGTTCCTATAAGGAATCTACCTAAAAATACAGAGGGGGCAGAAGATACAGAGAGGGGGAAAATGTCTCTATATGATTGTGTAAGTTTAATTTTAAATATATAATAAAAATAATTTGTTCTGTGAAAAAATATTTGGTTTGAATGCTGAAATCAAATGTTTTAACACTTCTTAAAATGAAATGTTAATACAGCAAGCATGGATCCCTGCAGGAATTGCCGAAATGAGCAGAAACTAATGTAATGCTTGAAAATACAAAGCATTTCATGAACAATTGCAGATTCTAACATTAATTCTGGTGACAATGCCTTCAAAGTTTTCAGTGGGAGCACATGGGGATATAGCAGAAATTATCACTGTTTCAAGGGAAGAAAGAAAGATGCAAAATCATACAGCAGGAGAGTAACAATAAACCGAATAAATAAAATTGGTTTTTGATTGATTATTTTTGTACATACTCCTAGGTACAGGGTGGCCATCATTTTTGCTGTTTCAGTTTCCCTGACTTTTCCAGGTTTTATAAAAAATTTCCCTGACTTTTTTCGGAGGTAGCCCATCAACCATAGAAAAAAATCACCTGCTCATTGGCCATACTAAGTATTCTTTAAAGTCAGTATGGTTTGAATAAAAAAGCAAAATGTTTGAAAAAAGAACATTTATTTAAAACTTTTAAACAATAAACCATAAAATAACTAATACATGTTTACAATGAACAATTCTACTGTTACCGAATTTTCCAGGTTTTTCCGATTAAAAATATAAACTTAAAAAATCTTTAGGACGATCAAAATCTCAATAAAAATATACGTTGCAAAATAAAACATAAAAAGGCAGAAAAAAATGTAAGAAAACGATTTTTACTGATGTTTATAAATTAAAACACAGAAGCATAATATTCTGTCACACGAATGGAATCGAATAGTTTGCAAAAGAAAAAAAAAGCAACTTTTTATTCCAACCAACTTCCTTCAATACGGCTCAAAATGGACAATATATAAAGATAAATAAATAAAATAAAACATCAAAGACAAAAAAGAGAGAAAAAATAAAATTCGCGAAAATGGGGAAAAACCTGTATTTACCATTTAAAATTAAATAAAAATCTAATTTGAATTTTTAAAAAAAAAATTACTGTGGCGTCAGCTCTCCTCTTGTGCTAATCCATCACTTTGCTAAATTTGATCTCATATATCCAAGATCTGGGTGTGCGTAAAGAACGAAAAAAAAAAAGCCGAACATGCATACATAATACTAAAAAAATTGTTCTTTTATATGTATGGGTAACGGCTGTCCCTTACTTTGAAGATCCCATAATTTATCAAAATGATCAGTAATCATAATGTTTCGCAACACTCAGAGAAAAAAAAACAGACAAAATAAACAAACAAAAAAAATGCTGAAAGAAAATATTAGCACTAATTTCAAATACTTCATAATTCAATGAAAAAAAATCTCCAGAAATGGAAAAAACAAACTAATTCTGTTATAACTCCTATTTGATATTAAATCATTATAAAAGCAGGCAGTAGTGTGGAATAATTTAAGATAGATAGATTTATAAATAATTTATAATAGATAAATTTAAAATCTCGTAAGCTATTTGAATCTCTTGGAAATATAGCCCCATCCCGGTTTTTCTTCCACATCTCAGTGTGGTTATACTACAGATTCTCATCTCAAGAAGTATCATCTAATTTAACTACCAAAAGGAACGCGATTCTGTTCAAATAGTCCAGTCAACGAAGGTCCAAAATGGGGGATGAAAAAACATTAACTCATATAGTTTTGGAAATTAGTACACATGCTCGTGAGGGGGCTTATTATGAACATACTAAAAGTCCCCGTTCCTGGAGGGTGAGTTCGCGGCGCCATCTTGGATTTCATCCCTTTCTTTTTTAGTTTTTCCTGAATATCTCGAAAATATTCAGTTTTCAAATCACAATTGATTAAACAAATTAAAGAGCATAAAATTCCCTACAAATACATATTTTTTATTTTTCTTCCAGCTTTAATAGTTTCCCAGATAATGAGTCTCAAATGTTGCCGCCATCTTTGATTTCATCTCCCTTTTTCAGTTTCTCTTAAATATCTCAAAATCTATTCAATTTTCAAATTACATGTAATCAGAAATTAAAGAGCGTAAAATTCCCTACAAACACATGCTTTTATTTTTCTTTTAGCTTTAATAGTTTTCGAGATAATGGATTTAAAAATTTGCCGGCATCTTGGATTTTATCCCCCTTTTTTTAGTTTTTTTTTTTTAATATTCAGTTTTCGAAAACTATTTGATTTTCAAATTACATTAAATACAACAAATTAATGATCATAAAATTCCCAACCAATGCATACTTTTATTTATTTTCTAGCTTTAATAGTTTCAGTGATATTTAAGAAAAACTAAAAGGGGGGAATAAAATCCAAGATGGTTGCAAATTTTGAAATCAATTATCTCGGAAACTATTAAAGCTAAAACAAAAAATAAAAGCATGCGTTTTTAGGGAATTTTGCGCTCTTTAATTTGCTGACTACATGTTATTTAAAAACTGAATAGATTTCGAGATATTCAAGAGAAACTAAAAAAGGGGGATGAAATCCAAGATGGCGACAACTTTTGAGACCCATTATCTGGAAAACTATTAAAGCTGGAAGAAAAATATAAGCATGTATTTATAGGGAATTTTACGCTCTTTAATTTGTTAAATCAATTGTAATTTGAAAACTCAATAGTTTTCGAGATATTCTGGAAAAACTAAAAAAGGGGGATGAAATCCAAGATGGCGTCGTGAGCTTTCCCCCCAGGACCAGGGACTTTTAGTATGTTTATCAGAAGCCCCTAACGAACATGTGTACCAATTTTCAAAACTACATGATTTAATGTTTTTTTTTCAAACCCTTCGTTGACTGGACTAATAGCCGAAATTTCGGTCCGTCC
>BGPR01039762.1:0-14190 GCA_013235015.1 Araneus ventricosus
AGTCATAACTATAAACAATTTTAAATTTATTTACTTCTTCTACTAAAACTAGTATACTTCAGTTTATCTGCATTTAAAATAAGCATAATGTTGCGGCAATATATAAGTAGGCAAATCAAATAATTCATGCAACTGATCAATTCCTTGTCTTATTAACTCTTTAAATCCGACGCGACTTTTTTCTTCTAACCCCTTTAAAACCGGTGGTTTTTAGGAGGAGAAGACACGAATTTGACTCTCCCATCCTGGGTGGTCATTTACCCCACCACCCCATCCCCTGCTATAATCCTTACTTAAGACGCAGGGAAATGGACTGCGGTTGTCAAGGATAATTGGACTAGCTACCGCGCTTATCTTCTAAGAGTTTTCAGTACCTGATTTCCCCTGAAAAGAAGACAATAGCCTCAGACCGGCTTTCGCGGATGTTAAGGGGAAATTTTTAGATCGGCTTGGACCGCCTCGCTTGGTGTGAGAGGGTTTAATTAATGAACTTTGTATGGCACGTATATTTACACTATTGAACTATGCAGTTTCATGTTTTAATTGTTTCGTATAGGTGTTAAGAATTCAACATATGCTTTCTATAATGTCAAATGGCTAATTGTGCATTATTTATGCATCCAATTATCTCGCCTATGCTACAAATTTAGACTCAGTCAACTGAATCGGCTGGTTTTTTTTCAATAATACTAAAGGGCTGCGCTACCTGCTCGCTTTCGCTCGCCAACACTCAAAATTGCTTACGCAGTTCCATTCGGATCTCTTCGCTCGCTCATCGAATAATAAAGTACTTAAGTCTAGGTAGGATTATTAGTATCACTGTAAGAATCATTACTGTGGCTTAATAATATACCAACAATATACAACGTAAACAGCTAGGAAAATCTTTGATTTACATCCATTTAAAGGGGGATTCACTGTTGGAGTATTATTAAATTCTTGTTGCAAAAGTGTGCACTTTTATCATTCACCATAAGCAGAATGAAGTAAATTCACTTACAGTAAAATTATATCTGGGATAAAATACTCTGTACAAACACGGTGCCAAAAAATCTAATTTATATATTTACACTGTGCAAACAGTATGCAACTTTAATCATTCTCCGAGAACAGCGTGAAAGAGAACCCCTCTGAAGTAAAATCGGTTCTATGGTTCTATTTTTAATTATATTTACTCATTGCAAAAAGTATGCAACATGTAAACGAATAACAACGTCGCGCTGCTTCGTGCGTTACCTCTTCTATTCTGGTCATGGAGCTAAGTAATAACTGATCACACTGCTCTCACAGAATGATTAAAGTTGAATAATGTTTGCAACTTAAATATATATATATATAATGATTGAAATAAACAGGCCGAGCAAATAACTACTTCTTATTTTATTATCGAACTATTTAAGTAAAATATAGGAGAGTGGTGGGTATACGTGCATCTCCGTTTAGGTTACAAGTAAAAGTGAACAGCAAAATCCCTGTATTCTCTCAGATAAGGGAATAACATATTGACACGTGATCAAAGTGAAGCGAATATTGGGTATTTTTAGTAAATTACGTAAGAGTTTTAGTGGAAGAAGTCTAGCGCCAAGGAGACGCGTCATTATTTTCGGTGGGCACGTGAAAGCGATTAAAATATTTTTTTAGTAATAAATATGCCAAAACGAGAGATTTAATATACCTCCAGAGCGGGAAAAGAACGAAACTGAAGTTTTAGAAACGTGATTTTGGAATACATTAAGATTTTAAAATATATAATATTAGAATTTGAAATAAAATTAAGTGAAATTATTACAATTTTCCCCCTCCCTAAGACGCGTGTGTGCATCAGGGCCCTTGACACCCACCCACATCTTACAGGGTTGCCCAAGTAGGAAATTAAAATTTATGTTTGAACTAGAATTTCCCCTTCACATTATCATAAACATGAAAATAATTTCCAATAAGGAACCACTAAATGTGTAAAAATAGATATATAAAACAATAATTATGTGTTTGAAATCATTTACGTAGAACAAAAAATAATACTTTAATTACAAAATTCTTGTAAAATAGATCTTCAAATGGCACAGTTCTTTAGTGTTGATGGTACAGTTGTGAAGATCTAGATTACAGTAAATAGGAATGTTGAATATACTGTCTATCAAAAATTCACAACTTTTAAAAATATCAATATAGTAAATCTGAACACTAAAATAGGAATATCAACAAATAAGATTAAAAATATTGTTATATTATAAAATATGAACAATGAAACAAATTATATAAAAGTGAGTTTGTTTGTATTTTTGTGTATAAAAATTTTTTGTTCTGTATTGTCTTTCAGTACTTGAAACTTAGTGACTCTTGGGTTTATAGAGTCCCATTCAGCCACCAAGGACAGGGGTAATAATCCAATTCTGTCCTTACTTCCATCCAGGAGCACTCTCTTCTTCAAATCTGAAAACAGAGTGTTCAGGACGAAACCAGGAAGAAAAGTGAACCGAGTTGGGAGGTTGACCCTGTCTTGCAAATCATAAAACTACTTGTTCAATTTCTTATTGTGAAAACATTTCACAACACATTGAGGAAAAGCAAAAACATTTAGAATGGAAACGGGGGTCAACCTAACAAAGGGGAACAAAAAGAGGGAATTTTTTATGTGTAGAGATACTTTTTATTCATGGCTCAATTTTAATTCCTCAGGGGGATAATTCTTAATTTATTCTTCTTAAGTTTAAGTTCTTAATTTTGAAGCGTAAACAATTTCAGTAGGTTTTTTATTTAAAGCATTTGGTTTGGATATTTCGTAGTTTACATCAGAAAGTTTTTTTTACTGTTTCGTAAGGACCTGAAAAAACTGGAGATTATTTTCTGCGATTCGGATAATTAAATTCCTCATACACTACAATGTCACCAGCCTTAAAGGGAGAATCAATGAAACGAGCATCATATTTAATTTTGTTTTTATCATGATACTTTATTGTATTCTGTTTTGACAATTTCCTGGCTTCTTCAACTCAAGGATAGAATTGATTTTGAGTTAATGGAGGGGAATAGGGCAAAGTGCCAAATAACAAATATGCAGGAGGAAATTTTGTGACAGAGTGAGGGGTTAAATTATACTCATTAATAACTTGTTCCAGAAATTTAGTCCAAGGAGTTTTGGTAGAAGAAGAATTTACTTTGCATTTTAATTTGGTTACAATGGACTGTTTCACTCGTTCACATTTCCCATTCGTTTGTGGGTGGTGTGAAGATGTTAATAAGTGCTTGATATTGTAATTTCTAAGGAAGCGTTTGAACTTAGATGAGGAAAAACATCATTTCTATCACTGAACAATTTAGTTGGTACTTGAATTTGAAAAACTTATTTTAGACAATTAGCATAAGTTTAATATTGTTTCACTTTTCGAAGGGAAAGCCCAAACATAACGAGTTGCACGATCAGTTACTAAGTGCAGATATTTTTAGTTGAATTATAGTCGGTAGAACCTCCAACAGTAGCGATCGAAAGATATTCTAAAGGTCGATGTGTGGGTGGCACAGTTGGAAAATACCAAATCTTTTTGCCTTTTTTTATTTAATTGACAAACATCACAGTGTTTGACAAAAACTGAAATATCTTGGTTAATGTGAGGCCAATAGTACTGTGGAGTAATTAGATTTATCATTTTTTGAGTACCCGGATGCCCAAACTGTTCATGAGCATTTTGCAAAACTTTTCGCCTTAGCGAGAAAGGTACAACTCTTTTAAATAAATTTTTCTTTTTAAGGACGAGGACATCATTAATTTTTTTATATTTAGAATTATCCAAATTGTCTAAATTTTGATGTATCTTTATCTCATATAATTCAAGTAAATGTACAGAACGTTGGATACATTGGGCAGTAGGATGTCTTGATAACATATCAGCTTCAACATTTTCTGTTCCCTTTAAATATTTAACTTCATAATCGAACATACTTAATTTTAAAGACCAACGAAACAATCTTCCCCTGAAGTGTTTTACATTTTTAAGATAAACAAGGACAGCATGATCAGTATGGATTATGAACTTTTACCATGTAAATAATAATAAAACTTATCAAGGGCATCTACTATAGCCAAACATTACAATTCCGTGATGCAGTAATTCTTTTCATAACTACGTAAAATTTTTGAATGATATGACACCGGGTGAAGATTACCAGAACTATCAGGCTGTTTCAAAATTGCCCCAATTGCCACTTGAGAAGCATCACAGAACACATGAAGAGGTAATTTAGTGTCATACAATTGTAATACAGGTTTAGTTATCAATTTATTTTTTAGTAATTCAAAAGCTTCTTGGCATTCTGCAGTCCAATGCCATTGTTTATCCTTCTTTAAAAGTTAATTTAAAGGTTCCCTAATTTTAGCATAAGAATCAATGAATTTGTTATAAACGTTGACTAAACCAAGAAAACCCTGAAGTTGCTTAACATTTTTTGGAGGTTGCAATTTTTTAATACTTTCAATATTACGATTATCAGGAGTGATGCAACCCTTTTTAATTTCATAGCCAAGAAAGTTGATTTTATATTTAGCGAAAACACATTTTGAAAACTTTAGTTTGATATTTTCTTCTTCACAAATTTTAAATATTTGTTCTAAATGAGCATAGTGTTCCTCTAAAGAGTTTGAGAAAATCACTATGTCATCAAAGTAATGACAAGTGAAAGTTGAGCATTTATGTTTGTTTAAAATTCTACGGATGGTACGATTAAATATTGCAGGGGCATTCCTAAAACCAAAAGGGAGAACTTAAAATTCATATAAACCTTCACTTGTAACAAAAGCTAATTTTTGTTTATCTTTTTCATGAAGGGGAATATGCCAATAACCTGATGCAAGATCTAAAGTTGAAAATATTTTATCATTAGTTAATTTATCTAACAATGTGTCAATTCGTGGTAAAGGTTCAGCATCAGTTTTACAAATAGCATTTAATTTTCGATAATCAATGCACAACCTAGGTTTTTTCATTTCATCTCTCTTATAAGCCAGAGTGACAGGAGAGGAGTAACAACTATTTGATTCTTTAATTAAACCTGCAGCCAATAAATTCTTTACTTGTTTATTTATTTCAACTTCTTCAGTAGCAGAAGTTCTGTATGCTCTCTGGGAAACTGGCAAGTCTGATTTCAAATTTATTCTAGTGGGTTCTATTCTAATTTTCCCTACATCATATTTAATTTTAGAGAAGACATGAGAATATTCTGACAAAAGGGATAGTTGTTTAACAATCAAAGGTGGAAAAATTTCCTCTGGGGAAATTATGAATATGCCATCCTGATTATCTACTTTGTCATTTGTATTTTCTTGTATATGTAAAGACATTTGATTATTTATTTTGGCATGTTGATTTATAATATATTTTCCATTTTGTAATATTTCATTTTTATCACAATCAATAACAAGTTTATATAGACTACAATCTGGCTGTCCCAAACTGATATATGGTAAATGATTTTCAATGATGTACATCTTTTATTTATTTCGCCAATTTGTAAATAAACGTCACATATTTGGGTAAGTTGAAAGTTGCCATGGGCTTGATTTACTCTGATAGGCCTAGTATGTTGTCTCGGTAGATTAAGTTCATCGACTATATCTGCAGATATGAGGGAAAGAGTGGATCCGGTGTCAATAACAATGTTAACATTATCAAGTACAGTATGCGAAATAGGTAAATGTATCAAGTTTGAAGGATTTGGTTCAAATGTTGAAATGTATCAGGACACTAATAATTGTCAATAAACTGGGCCAGAGGCCTCAGTAGAAGGGTTTTGTCTGTCATTAGCAGTGTTTTCACTGACATTTGTTACTTGTGATGAAATAACAGAGTTTCCTGTGCACTGGGAAGCAGAGTTATTTGTTATGGGCAAGTCACAAGTAAACTGTGGTTGTCTCAAAGGACACAATTGAGTCCAATGGTATGCATTAAGAATACCTTGTCTTGTGCAACTTCTGCTTGGAGAAGAAGGTAACCTATTTTAAAAATGAGCATTATGATTTGGTCTAAATCCTTGATTCATAAAAGTGTTAGAATGAGGATTAGCAAAATTATTTGAACGTATCCTTGAGAAATTTTAGAAATTTGGCCGAAAAAAAGAATTTTGTGGTCGAGGTACAAATGTTGATTGTCTAGGACTAAAGTTTGGTCTAGTTCTCATTGTCGGTCATTTCCGACTACATTTTGCTCAGAAGATTCCTGAATTTTGAAAAGTTTTGTGGCTAACGTGAGCCATTCTATAGGTGTGTTAGGCGGATGAACTGTCATTAATTGTTTGAATTGGGTAGGTAACCCATCTGTAAGACCTTCTGAAATCAGTTGAGGGGGAAGACCTAATTGTCTTCCACAATTTAATTTTTCGTCAAAATATTTAACTAAATCATCATTTTTCTTTAAATAATGTTGTAAAAAATCAGCAAAGTTAACTACAACGGGTTGCAAAAGTTTTTCAGTAAACAATAACTGATATAATGTGTTAGTGCAGAACCTTTAAAGAATTTCGATATGTTTTTGACTTTCCAATCTTCATTTTTATTATGCTGTTTGCTATATATATATATATATATATATATATTCACATAACTTTCCTATATACACAATGAGGAACTTGCACATTTTCTGTTTATATTTTTATAATATAGAAAATGAAAAAAATATGATGGATAGTATCTTTCTTTTTTACTTTTATAGCCCAAAAAGGTAAAATAAAACAATTTCAAGTGTGCACTATTTACCTCAACTCAGAAACGCTAGTTTTCCTACGCCGCCGTCACACTTGTGACGTCACAGTTCACCATGACGGTTTGTTCACTTTGATGACGCCGTTAAAATAGCGAGAAGCATATGTTTCTTGCTGATCTATAAAGGATTTTTATAAAACAGAATAAGATTTCGAAATGTTTTTTGTTTAGTATGCTTTCCTTATTTTTTTTATATATATTTTTTGTAAATAGCACCATTAGTTCATTTTTTATGGATCACTTTGTCTTCAGCAATCGGTTTGTTTACATTCGTCAGCTGGCATTTCGTCAGATTGAATATGTCTGGCATTTCGTTAATTTTAACTGTATTCAATTAATTACACCTGCATACGATGTTGCTCATGTGTTTAATTAGTGGGAGAGTGGTTTTTCCCGACCGAATATCATTTTTCATTTATTTTGTGACTTTCCAAAATATGATGCAATCGGCTATAACCCTTTGGTCAATAGCTTTTTCCGAGTGCGGAAAGTCTTCCTCCTAACTGTTTAAACATAATTATTATTATATTATTCTCTATCTCCTCTTGAGTGCTTCGACACATCATTTATGTAATTTGGACAATTAGTTCATTTTTTATGAATCATTTTCTGTTCTAGAAATCGTTTGTTTACGTTTGACATCCTTCACTTTGTCAAATTACACACGTCTGGCATTTAGCTAATTTTAACTGTATCAGATAATTTTCACTTGTAAATGATGCTCCCAATGTATTTATTTAGTGGGAGAGTGATTTTATCCACCCAAATTCAATTTCTGGCATTTTTAGCGCCTTTCCAAAAAAGGATGCAATCGGCCTGTAACCCTTTCGTTACTAGCTTGCAGTAAATTTTTTGAACCTCTCCTATTTCTTTAATTATTTATATTTTTTAATGATTTTTGTAGCATACGTTGTCTTTGATGCCTGTTTATTGTGGGGGAGTGGTGTTTTCTGCCTAATTTGTAATTTTCTTGTACTTGGCTCATACCCCCGCCCCCCCTTTTTTCCGGTATCGTCTCACGTCTCGCATTCCCTTAATTTTTTATATTTTTGCTGCAAACATTGTTTCTCTTGCCTATCTTTCCTGTGGGTGTGGTATTTCCGGGATATAGTTTATTTTTCCTATACCTGACTTCCCCCCCCTATTTCGTTTCACATTAAGCTCTCGCATTTCCTTAATTTCTGATGTTTTTCGATGATTTCTTTTGCAAACATTGTTTCTTTTGCTCTTCCTTCGTGTGTGTGTGTGGTCATATTTGCAGAAATACATTTTTGTTTTAATTCCTCGTATTTCCGCTTCCATGAAATCCGGGTTTCTTCCTAAAAACGAAAACATCGTCATGCTGTCAATTTTCTGCAAATTGTCCGACTGTCCTTTGGTAAATCCAAGTACTACAGACATTATTCGTAAAAATGAATAAACATTTAGAAATAAATCAACAGTGAGAATGAGAGGATGAATTATTATAAAGATCGGAGTTGAAATAAATTTGGATGTCATTAGAATTCGAGCGCCGCTAGGCAAACGTAAACATTACAGCGTTGTGAGTAATGACGTCAAACCAATCACGTAGCGTTTTGAGGTCACGTGCTTTTGCCGTACTTTTCGGTAATTTAAAACATACATTTTAATTAATTAAGTCCATTTTATGGGTTTTAATTATCGTTTTCGAACATTTTGTCGATCAATCTGTTGATAAAACACAGAAATTAGCATTTTCCTCACGGGTGCAAGTTCCTCATTGCAAATTTCAGAGTTTGTCGAAACGACAACATTTGATATACTTGTTGCGCTGGCTGGAGTTCAATTCATTTCGCCAATAAAGTGCTGGGCAAAAATTGCATATTTCCGTCATCATACCGCAATCGTGCTCGGAAACGTTCATTTCAACTTGGGAATTTACCCTATTAGCCATTTGTTTCTCGCTGCGTGCTCTGGATCGCCTAACTCTGTCGGTGGTATTTCTGGCCGATCTTCACTGAAATCTTTCATCTAGGGATTCCTTTCTACGCAAATTGCATTCAACAATTCGCAAAAAACTCATTGTAAATCAATAAATTCAAAAAAAGTAGACAATTTTCCCAGAACGCGGAAGCGATTAGCTCAAACGGTTAGCGGAATTCTCGGCGTCATGGTTGAGATTGGTAAACAAACTGATCGTTGCCAACAGGGAGAACGAAATAAAGGATCTTTTTGCGCCACGCATAAGCGTTTTATATAATAATAGATTTTCTAGGATGAAAAGGAGTAGTCATTGAAAGAAGTTTCCATCTCAAATAATTAAAATCACTTAGTTCAATTAATTTAATTGCTTTGTTTAACTAAAGTATTCATATTAAGTTTTTTTCATATTATTTTTTTGTTTTATAGAACATCAACGCCAATATTGTAAAACTGAATAGAAAAACAGAATCCAAACTTCATCTTCTTATACTTATAGTATAAGAAATCATTTTATATAGTTGCGTAAGAAATTAAGTTAAAGGAAAAGACAGAAGGGAAGACAGGTATGGTAAGTACTTTATTTTTCTGCTGAAGTTGCAGTTTTATGACAAGAAACAAAATATAAAAGTATCCGATTCAAATTATTTCTATGTTAAATAGATGTACTTAGAATAATCGAAATTCAAGAAATTTGCTAATCTAATTTTTATCGAAAAATTATTAGAAATGAATTTTCTTCGTTTGTTCCTAGCATTGGTTTCACATTTTTTATTTTAATTTGTTTGAAGGGCACCATTTCTTTGACTTCGATTTCATTTTTCATCTATTATTTCCATTTGTAAAATATTCAATCTATATAAATAAACTAAAGCACTATTTTCCAACATCACAATATTTTGACTTCAAAAAATAACAACAAACTCCACTCGACTCTAAATGAGAAGTTGTTAACATTCATATGCCATCATCTTATGCCCGTAAGTCTGGTGATTTCCTGAAGAGCTTTTACGGAATTTATAAGCGTCGGTTGTTTGTTGTTTATTCTAGTGGGAAAAGTATCCCAAAGCGAAATTTATGTTTGCTGCCTGCGAGCGACGAATTGAAATATTTTACGCGAGATCGTGGAAAGCAGTTGCACTTAAGACACCTGGGCCACCTCTTTAATATTGCCAACACTTCCAAAGAAGAGAAAAAAGAACAATAATTTTACAGCGTGTGTTTTCAGAGCTGTTTACAGACTTGATGGTCTCCTCATACTAGAGTGCAAAGCAGGAAGATCGATTAGCTTCATGCAAAGTATCCTCAAATCTCGTATTCATTTTAAAATTCTTAAGCTTTTAAGTATATGTGATGGAAATAACGCGTGAAAAGGATTAGAAAGAAGAAACACCTTCATTGTGTATTGTCTTTGAAAATGCTCTGATATCCATTGTCTTTACCAATATAATGGTGTTAGATTGCAAATATTGCATCAACATCATTTTTCGGCTTTGTCAGTATTTTTAATTAATTTAATTCTTCGCCACTAAAGTTTCTTTATTTTCTTGTGGCAACTTTGGCTAATTTTGAAATTCAAACGTTAATTTTAGCCGTTTCATTTAATTTCTAAATTTTACTTAACTATTTACTTTGTTTTCGATTTAATTATTATTTGTCTTAATTTTTGTTGTTGTTTCCATTAAGGTTTCAACTTTATTAATTTTTAAATTCAAATTTTGCTACGGGATTATTTCTTCGCCATCTTGGCGCGTAGGTTTTTGGTGTTATCAGGTTTTTGGCGTTTGTTACAACGTGTGCTTTGGTTAGTTTTTTTTATTACAAGCGAAACAAAGACTGTGATGTGCTCTATAAATGTACCGCCATTTCTGCAGAATCAAGATGTTTCTTAAATTTGTGGTTTCTACCTAATATCCTTATTAGTATATATTTTTTGAGCCTGCAGTGCGTTGTATTATGTGTAGCTACATATTTTTAATTTGGTTATTACATTTTCTAAAAATGTGCATCATCTTGTATATGTGTAACTTGTGGCAGTGTTAAAGTAATTTAATTTAAACTATTCTAAAATAAAAAAGATTTAAATTCATAGATTTTGATTCTGTTTTAATTTCTCTGATTTGTTTTTACAACTAGTATTGTACTACCACTATATGCAAATTAACTTTTAATTAAGTAGCTAGGGTTTTCAGGTCAGCAAAGGTAGGTGATATATCAGTATTGTTAGAATTGCTTTTTTATTGTTATTTAATTTAATACCCAGAATTAATTAATTGTTCAATATTTATTATAATTTAAATTTTATTTCTGGGCATCTACCTTGCTTCAATATTCTTATAAATACCCTAGCAGTCCCATCCAATATATTTAATGCCCTTAATATTTGTTCCCCCAACATATTTGATTATTTACAAATGGATAATACGATTATATAGACCTGAAAAAAAATTTAAAACCTGATCATCAGTAATAATATCGGTCATATTGATTATCCTAGCACGTTTAAATGTTCATATCTTAAAGTACGAAATTCAAAGAACGAAATGCTATTCACTGTGTCTTCTTGAGAAACTATCGGTAAAGGAAGAAAATGTAATTTTTAAAATTACAATTAGTAAAATTAATATAGAAAAACAAAAAGAAAAGCTGATTGATCAATCTTCTTAAGCAAACTTTTAAGTATTTTTTTCTGTTGATATTATTATTTTTTTCGCTCGAAATATTCTAATTATATATCAAGCGAATATATACTCATATTGCGGATTTTATATAGATATTTTAAGTATTATTTTAGCATTTTCTCAAAATGGTGGTTGATGAAATTATCCACATTTTATAGTACTTCATGAGCATCATATTTTTAACTACAATTATGAAATTTTATCCCATATAATATAAGCACATAATGATCAAATTTTAGATAAACAAATATCAAGATTGGTTTGTTTACAAGAGAAGGAGTACTAGGCACTTCTGCTCAGTCTCAATATATAAACAAATAATTTATGAATTTTACATTATCTGTTCAGAACCTCTTATATTATTATTTTTAGGATTTTTGCTAATCTTTTTAAGAAAAAATCAAGTAATTCCTGACTTGAAACAAAAATTGCAGTTTCAATTATTTTATAAATGATAAGGTAAGCTATGTCTTGTATCTCTAGGTGTTGTTCCTCTATTTTAGGGGAATCAATGTTTGAAAATTATATATAGGGTGTATCTCTATATAATGCTACGAAGCTGTTAAAATGTTTTCCTGACATGCTAATCTTTTGGCAAGAAAGGAAGTTTTACTGGAAGCGAAGCGAATGAACCCTGGCCTTGGCAACGAAACGAAACTTCCAAAAAATGCCGAAATCATGATCCTATCTCTACTAGGATCGGAGCTATCAAGAACCTTCGAGAGAAGTCTATATGACATCACATCCTGTCGGAGAAGGTAAAATACCGAGATCTCATCGAGTAGATCAGTTGGAGTTTTGACCGCAGTGCAACCTTCTGAAATTATAGATCCCATGTTTTTCCCATGTTTTGTTCAAGAAATGAAAGACAAAAAAACTTTAAAAAAAATCTCATTAAAAATTCAAGCTTTAAGGGTTAAGATGGATAAAAGTTGTAAATATAACAAAAGTTTTAGTAAGAAATTTGTAGAACAAAACTTTGTTATAAAGAACAAATTCATAAAATAGTGCTCTTGATTCATTTCATGTCAGTAATAACAGCAAAGTGGGTTTGAAGTGCTTATAAATGGCATTACTTTCAATTTTTTAAATTTAAGTTAGTCGGTTATGTAAAGGTTCATATTACAAAAATTGGTGACGTTGCATTCTTCAAAATATTATAAATCGAATGCGTTTCGGTCGATGTTCTTGGGTAATGCGATCTAAGCTTTGTTACGTTGCATGCAATAATTTTTGTGAAAAATCACCTTCAAGATTCACCATTAGGAGCTTTTTCTATGAATCTCAGTGATAACGCATCGATATTTAATGTAGGTAGACATTACTAATATAGCTTTAACCCTTTTATTTCAGCGTATTTCCACCTCATAAGGATACATACAATATACTCTTTATATTGCGGTTCCTTATCCTTGGACCTCTTTTTGAAGATGTGACATTTTATTTATTTTATAGAACTTCGGTACTACTGCGTTTTATTTCTTAAAACATTCCAGACTACCACAATAATCATATAAAAAGATGATTTTTTTTATATTGTGTTTTCAATCAAATAAAATGCCACTGTAGAAGTAAAAGAAAATTCTTTTTCCGTCTGCCCTAACTTCTACAACTTTTCCCGGTCAAAATCCAGTTACGCAACTGGGAATTACCAGACGGTCTGCAAACACATGAAAGAAAAAAAGAAGTGCTGGGATTCTGTTTATGTCACTGTTTCGTATAACAGTGGCGACGCGTTAACAGAGATAAGTGTCGTGCTCAAAAAGATATTCTCATGCTATAGATGTTCATTTTAGAATTTCGCATCAAGATACTCTAAAATGAACACCTTCACGAAATAAACGTTACCATGTTTGTCAAAACTTCTTAAATTCCCTACCAGGTATTGATTTTTCTTGTTCTAAATATATTAAATACCTTTTAATTCCTGAATATAGATATTGAAAAAATTATGTTTAGAGAGGTGTCGACAAAGTAATTCAGCTGACACTAATTTCTGGAGAAATAAGAAATAAAATGAAATATGAGATATTTTTTAATAAATATTATTGAAGAACATTTCCTCAAATCGAAACAGGACATACTGCTGATTGTTGGGTAGCCGGGTAACTCTGCTGACAAACTGCGGTTTGTCCTTCGTATTTCTTTTGTAACAATTTGTGAAGTATGCATATTTGCTGTTACTTATTGGATACCATCATATAATAATAATCTAGAAGTTAGATTGTTTTACAACATGTTCTATTAAATTTTTGAGAAAATGTCATTTATTTAGCATCATTTCGATGTTTGTTATAAACGGATATCTTCCAGTTTGTGCAGCTAAATAATGCATTATAATTTCTTAACAATTTTTTTCTCAGATACGCCACTTAAAAGAAACTGCGTAACATTGGTGAGAAACGTTAAAGATGTAAATTCAAATAAATGACTGAAAATGCATTCATAAAAAAGTCTTCAAAAATTTCTAATACAAAATTGTTATTTTAATTACGATATCTCTTGAAAAAAAATGTGCCACAAATTAATAAGATATATAGATAATATAATGCTAAAGACAGAGATAAAATATACTATTAAAAAGACCTCTATGGAACTGAATGAATTTGGCTTTCTTATTGTCTTTAGGGAGTTGTGCATTCTTGGTATTCTATAAATTATTTTATACCTTAATATTTAAATCCCAAATTATATAGATGAGTTTCTTGTTTCACCATTACAAAAAACGACAATTCTCTTATATTAATCTTCTTATATCTGTTTTATTATGAACAAAAATAATGTCCAATAAAAAAACGAATTTCTGAAGTTTTATCC
>BGPR01039763.1:0-14189 GCA_013235015.1 Araneus ventricosus
AAAAATTCTAAATTAAATTTTAAAATTCGGGTTTCGAGGAGCATTGAGTCACTATTACGACTACCTGTGTGCCAAATGTCAAGGCCGCAAGTGCAATAGATTCGTCTGGACATAGCACAAACATTGCCTTTTATAAGTATAGATATTAGTTCAGCTTTCAACAATGAAAGAGAAACACACAATTAAATATTTCTTTAAACAATGAAAACGGTTTGAACTGAGTTGCATCAATGAAAAGTATTGTTGTAAATTACATCAAAAAATATTTTTAAAAATTTATTAAAATTAGAGAAAATATTATACGGCGACTTTTTCGTTGAAAACAAACTTTTAGACGCTTAAAATAAACTTCATTAGAACGGAAAATGTTTGTTCTTTCTTATTGTGTATTTATTTTCTTGCTACGATTATTAGAAAAAATGCAATGGAGAAATGAGTGCGAAAAACCACCCAAAATGCCACAAAATATTAATTAAAATATTTTCGAGATTGATTTTTTAAATTCTGGCTTCGAGGTGCATTGAGTCACCATTAGTACTACCTGTGTGCAAACTTTCAGAGCTGTAAGTGCATTTATTTAACGTCTAAACATCGCACGCGCACACACACATAAAAAAAAGAAAACATTGCCTTTCATATATATATAGATAATGAGATATAAATTGAAGAATAAAAAGTAGAAAATCATTAAAATAAAAAATTCTACTTTTTAGAACACCACATATTTTTAAACGTGTGCTTTTAAAACTATTTTATTTAATTCATTTAAATTTTTTACATCGATTTCTATATATTTCGGTTTAAAAGGCATTTTCTTAGTTTTCCATTTCTTTCTTATCTTTGATGCTCCACTTTTTTTCTAATTTGCTTCTCTTTAAATAAGACTCCCAACATGTTTAGTACAACTGTTACTCCGAATAGTAAGTTAAAATTTAATTTTAAAACATTTCGTTGCTTAACATGCAACACCACCTATCTCAATTTTATGAAATTTCAAAGAGGAAGGAAATGCTCAATTTTTCGCAATTTCTGAATTTTTTTAGCATCCGATATAAACATGAGATCGCACGTTCCAACCAGATGTGAAAAAAAAATCAGAGATATTCGTTTTCGGTTGTAAATTGCTTTAAAATTTCAAAAAAATTAGATACGTGGTGTTGTATGTTAAGAGACGATTTACAGCAATAATATTATTTAATATTAAAAAATATTTTCTTTTAATTCCAGTGTTTCAGAGAAGAACATATTCTTGGTGTTCATCATGTTCAAAATATAGAAAAAAAAACTATAACCTTACTTAAAAAACAGCTAGCTAGGTAGCCAACGATTAATGTCACAACTGCGGAAAAGAGAGGAAGCCACATGTAGGACCATTTGTAAATTGGGCAGATGTCGCTGGAAGAAAAATGAAAACGTACTGCATGAAGGCATCCTAATTTCTTTTAAGTTCAAAATATATTTCATAAATTAAAATTTTGCAATAGATTCATAATGTAAATTTTTCTTCTAATAATTACATCTTAACCCGCTGATTGTGTAATTTTTTTAAATCTCTCTTTAGTTGCAACGTTTGCAAACGTGTTCAAATACCGTTGAGACAAGCTGGTCGTTATTTATATGCAAAGATTCATTGGTATAATATTATTCAATGCTAAAAAGTACTTAGAAAACACACTAGTCTGTGAAAATCGCAGGATGCAACAGAAAATACACTTGCTCCCAACCCGCGGAAATCGCGGGGTACGCAGTCAGAGGGTTAAATATATAAAGGAAGAGAAGAAAAAGAAAATAGAATAGAATAGAATTTCAGTGTTCATATTGGTATTTATAGACTTTGCGCCTAGTCTTTTTATCTGTTCATTTGATTAAATCTGTTCTTTTGCTTTGACTTCACTGTGGCTTTAATCAAGTACCTTTCACTTTTTATTATTTCTTCTTAACCCGTAAATGCCCAGTGTTGCCTTTAAGCAACATACCAAATTTTGTTTGGAGAATAAGACTGACGCGTTAACGCCTGTTGTTGCCAATAGGACAAATATTGAAACAGTTACAATTGATAAAATTTAACAAAAAGTTAAATTAAATATTAATAGAAATAAATTAAATTAATTGAAACTCTTTTGCATTATACAGAAAGGTGCATATGCAGCTACTTCTAATAAAATACAAAAAACAAATAACAGAAAAAAATTAAGTTAAAAAGAAAAAAAAATATATTAAAGGAATAGATTGTGATTTTCAAACATGTCTTCAATATGAAATTTTTAAAAATTCTATCTTTTCTCAAATTAATAGAATTAAAATATTTGTAATAACCACTCTACTTTTGTTAAAGCTTTAGATAATTTAAAAAATAACTTAAAAGATAACGGATACCATAATAATTTCCCAAAAGTTAATAACTTAATTAAAAAAAGTTTGAAGAGATTTTGTTCTTCTGGTAAACAGTTCGAATTTCTCTACATAGATGGAGCCAGGGGCTAGCCTCCAGATGTTTGCTTTCTTTGTTCAATATTTTTTAGAGCGTCTCTTTCTTGATTCTGGTTTTGAAAGAGGGTGAATATTTACATTTTCTTTTTGTCTCTCTATTGGTTTTGTTTTAAAGGAATTTGTTAAGTTTTTACCTTTTTCCTTTTATCCTATATTTCAGTTGTTGGACAGATTCAGATCACAGAAAGGAATAAATTTTGACTATGGTAATTCCTTTCTACAGAAAACTTGTCCAGTTTAGAACTATAATGGCTTGTGGTATGGAATGGACCAGAATGGCGAAGAAGTATCGCCATTCTGGTTCTTTTCCATTTTTCTTCCATTTTGATTATATTTCTTACTTTATTTTTTCTTTTATGTGTTTTAATTATTTGAGAAGTTCTGTAGTTTAATACTATAGTTTTTTGTTGATTAATTTTAGGAAAATTTTGATGATGAAATCACTTGAGGCTGCTGCATTGAGCGCGCATAAAAGTGTATTGTTATCATTATTATTATTGTTTACTTTTTCTATTTCTTATATATATTTTTTTTCTTTTTAACTTAATTTTTGTTTTTCTAATTATAAATATTGAAAATGTTATTAAATGAATTTGCAACATACAACAATGAATTGATGGCAACTTGAGTGATGATAAAAAATAAAAATAAATTGATGTTTTGCACTTAAGGCTGCATCCTTTTGCTTTGTTTGTGCGCTTGAGAATATTATATTTTATTCTACAATGTTGAAGGTAATTCATTATACGTATTATTAGTTATTAAAATTCAACTGTATTTAATATTATAGAATTTTATCAAGGAATTTTTTTCTGAAATAAAGCCCAGTGTCGTCAGTTGGTTACATACTGCTTTTTAGCTATGAACCATACTTAAAACAAAATAGGACATTTTAAGTATTTTTCCCATGTTTTATTCAATAAATGAAAGTCAAAAAACATTTTCAAATCAATTTTTGATAAATATGGATTTTCAAGATTAGATTTATTTAGTTACTATTATTCAGATGTTTTCTAACAGTTATGTGAAAATAATTAAAAAAACAGTCTGGCTAGAGCAAAATAATGTCGTGTATATCATTTAAGAATAAATATTTCTGGGTTGTTACTAGATATTTTGATAAGAATAAAAATAAGTTTTGCTTAAAATTCTAGGATTCTTTCTCAAAAGACTTTGATATAAATGTAAACTTAGAAACTCAGATGCTCCTTGTTTTTATTCTAATGACGTCGGGGAGATAATTATATATAACGTCATACAAATAAAGGCATATTTAGCGCTATTAGAAAAAAAATATCAGTTACTTTTCTTCAACACCTATCAAGTGAGGTGCTTCTGTGACGCTTTCTATGGTAGTTGCTTCAGTTGAGATGTTGAAAAATTCAGTATTTGACTCAATGTGACAGCCTGCTGTACTTCGTGGCAAAGTTGCAATTGAAGGTTTAGTAATATAAGCGCCAAAACCTGCCCATGCATACATTCCGAGTCCTGTGAGAAGACCTATTAGAGTGCCCTACATAAAGAGGAATGGACAAATAAACGTGTTTTCACTGTTAAAATTTGAATCTCTACTTTTTATTGAATATAATATAAATAAATCATTATTAATCTATATATTATCCATTATTTCTGAAGTTGTTTTCGTAAAATTTCAAAAACTAAATGTAATAAAAAAAATGAATTTATTAAATTTTGGTTAATTATTGCAAGAATGAGAAGAAAAAAATGCTGACAAATTATGATCGATGTACTTGAAATATAATGTAAATTTAAAAATGAAATCTGTATTTTAAGCAAATTTTCCAGATAAGGAAAATAAATGGAACTATACATCACTTATATAGTAAACAATCGTTTGGCGAGAAGAATGGTTAGATGGAAGGAGGTTAGTTTGCAGAATGTTTAGATTAGATCAATGGGTTAAAATGGAATTTATCGCCTTAGCTTGTATTTCAAATTCCATTGTGTGGAACAGGGAATGCGAGATATATCCATACGTTGATTTGCACTCAGTACAACTCAAATTGTAGAAAATTCTGGAGTTAAATTCAAATTATTTAACTCCAGACTGATGATCTGTGGCATTAAAACTTTCTTTAAATATTATCCAAAATGTGGTTGGAGTATTTGACATATTTTTACTGAAAAAATCTTTTTAAAAATGCATTTATCCTTCAGATATAAATCCTCGTTCCTAGGCATTCATAAAGCATATAGAAATTTCTAATTATTACAGTTGAATAAATGTGAATAAATTCTATTTCGGCAGTATGAAGCATTGTCTTTGACGACCTCATGCATAAAGTACAACTATTTTTTTAATTCTCTGTTGTGACACTTACAACTTTCTAAAATTACGTATTGATTATTGTAGACTACATGATAAAGCATACTAGGGCAGCTTTTATCATTTAATGTTGATCTTTTTTTTCGTTTTTATGCATAAATGCTCCATAGTTTGAAGCATATGAATATTCATAAATGCAGCGTATATGACAATATACGCTGTGTGCGTATCCATATACGCTGAGCGTGTGTATACAAGATGTTTCTCAAGACCACATGGACTACACAACAGTAGAATTCTCTGAAATATATAAAAATAAGACGAAATTGTTCGAGAAAAATTGAAGTCAGATTAAGTGAAAGAGATCTAATAATCGTATAGCAGTCATATGAATTTTCAGGATGAATGAAATTGATTACTTCCCAATAATTTAATCCACACGCAAACATCAGATACAGAAGTCCGCAGATGTTGGAGCATACGGGTAATCGTGTTCTTAAACCCTTTCTGTAGCCTCAGTGGCTATATACAAGGTATTTATCAGGGATATACTAATTGACGGTTCGATACATAATGGAGTACCGACGCGTTTCTACTATTCTGTACGTGATCAATTTGAAATTAACAGGTCACTGGATTTGATGTGGGTATCTAGCTGTGTGGTTACCATGATGACGAGATCTGACTCCAGTATATTTTTTTCAAATGGAAAAACCTAAAAGGAGTGGTATACTCTATTACGAGAGGTTAGTTGCAGAAATCCAAAGCACCATCTTTACTAATAATAAAGGAGAATGTGTGTGTCTGTGTGTTTGCGCTCTACAGGGCAGACCTCTGGATCTAGAGCTACGAATTTTGGCGCAAACATACTTTGGAGGGTGGAAATGTGCACCTCGGAGCCTTTCTTTCAAATTTTAATTAATTAAAAATTAACCAAAATTTCGGCGTTTTTCCTTAATAACTTCCAAACAGATTACATCACAAAAGTCATTTTTACACCATCTGAAAGTGCAAACAATTACCTTCTCAATGATATCAAATAAGTTGCCATAATATTTTTCTATAATTTTGATTAATTTTTAAAAATATTTTTGGCATAATTTACAACAATACTTTTCTTGCTTGCAACGCAATTCAAACCATTTTCATTGTTTAAACAAATATTTAATTGCGTGTTTCTCTTTCATTGTTGAAAGCTGAGGTAATATCTTAATACATTTTGCTTTCATATTTTATTTCATCAAAGTTTTTATGGAATCTGTATACCAAGCTCTCTGAGATATTACGTATATTAAGAAAAATGTCCAATAAGCTGAATGATTATGGTTGCTATGTTTTCATTCTTTTTTCAGCATGTTTTAATTTAGTTAACATGCCGCTGCCCATAAAACGTATTGAGCCATTTTAATGTTGAAATCGAATGCATATTGCAAGAGAAATAAGAAAGTGAAGATGGTGCTGGCAACGTGCAATTAGATGTTACATGGCATGGTTAGTTATTTGACTCCATTGGAGCATTAATGCAGACAATGAACAGAACAGGCGCAAAGCCACTAAAATAACATGTGTTAATTATGTACTGCAATCGAAAGTTTAAAATTCCTCTATTAAAACAGCCATGAATATAAAATGATACAGGATTCAACTGAAATCATATTCCCGGCGAAGAAGCTGGTCGCCAAAGCGGCTAGTATTAAATATACTAAATGTTTCTGGTTTTAACAAAAAGGTTTAGATTTTCTCATTTAAGTAAATAATATTTCTATGAATAATAATAGAAACTATACATTGCGCTCAACTTCTTAAAATGAATATATTTGCCAATGTTCTATGTTCGAAACGATGTCATTAATTATTAACTAATTCAGATAATTATTAGCATAAATTCATTTTATACTGTTCCATAAATGATATTTTAAATTTGAAAAAAATCACTATTAAAGTTTTTTTCAATGAAAAAAAATTAGGTAGAACTTTTATTAGGAAAATTTTTTACAACTAATTTCTACAAAATACCAACACTTACTGGCTCATTCGCTGTCGTGGTGAACATTCCAAGCAAATATATTCCTAAAATTGGCACACCCACCATTCCGACAACAATATTGGTTGCTTCAAGAACGCCTCTGAATTTAGAAGCTACTAAAGCCATTAATAAAATGAGGCAAATGTATCCCACAGCTGTGAAAAAAGAAACTTTATTCTCAGTAAAATAAACAACATTCATATAAGACATGCACTGAATTATTTTGTCTTATTGGAGGATGTCTCATTAGAAAGCCCTTACAAGGGATAACTTATAATCTCTGAATTTAATACAATGCATTAAAATTAACAAAGTGGTAAATCTGTATAAAGCATATAATGAATACATTTGCATCATTGGAAGATGTTTCAACAATGGTACACTGAGAAGCTCCTAAAAAGGATAACGTAAAATCACGGAACTTGTCAAAAAATCTTGGTGGAGAGACTATTATCTCAGTACATGATATCCAATTATTTTGATGCTGAAAAATGTTCCATACTTTAAATTGCAGTTAATGTTTACTCTCCGACAGAGAAAACGAACGATTTGATTTCTAAATATTCACTCGATAGGCCTCAGACATGTTCCTACAGTACCTAAGTTTAGAGATAAAATATTTTATTAATCTTTGGAAATGCTTTAATTTTGTAGAGATTATCTAAACAATATTTTCATACTGTGACATAGAATCATGAAAACCCATGCAGTAGTTCGCCTTTAGACCTTTAAGTACATGTTATTCAAATCTATTTTGTGATGCACTAACTCATAATATAAATAAATAATGAAAGTACATTTTCCTAGAGATAAGTGCTAGATATGTCTATTCTATTTTTAATTATAATTCAGAAGACAAGTGTGAAAAATGACTGGAAAATTTTAATTTAATTAAATGTCTATAATATATATATATATACATTGATTATTATCAATCAAATGATAATAATCATTTATAAATGGAAGTGAAAGTTATTTTCAGTAATAAAGTGGATTGATCTATACATTATCCATACATTTCTGCATTTGAATGTTTTTTTATTTTCAAAATAAAAATTTTAAAAATTCAAGTTATTATTTCTTATAATTTGAGACCTTATTTGGAATATTAGTTCGTAATCATGGTAACATTATTTATTGAGGAATATCTTCGGATGTTCTCCATGAAATTCCATTTTTCAGTGCATCAAACTTACATGAGAAATTCATAATTGTTTTGATTTTATTTTAAAGTCGAATATGGATTTTAATGTGTCAACTAGCTGAAAACATTCAACAGAAAGTGAGTGCATTAAGAAGCGAAACGGTCATACTTAAAATAATGCAAATGAATTTTTACACTTTATTCATGATGGAATTCTAAAGTTAATAGACAGTTAAATTAATTAAAATTATTTATATTTAAAAAAAATAAGAACACAAGTTGGTACAGACATTATAAGTCTCGCATCCGAAAACAGCCTCATCTGCATGTCGGAAGCTTTTTTCGACTCAAATTACTAATTTAAAACAAAAGTATCTCACGGAAAAATATTTTAAATTGGAAGAATTTTGAGGAAAAATAATTAAAATTTATATTTCTTCTGCTTCAGAGAAAAATACCTTTAACAATTATCTTCGCTAAACCATGAATATTTATCTTTCCCACACTAAATTTGTTCCCAATGTCACACAACCTCATTCGCTATGGAATTCAAATGAAAAAGTAGTCCAAACTTACCAAGACGTTTTGCTATGAAAGTCATCCAGGTGTCGCTTATGTTCTTGCTGATGCAAAAGGGTTTTATGAAGTCTTCTACTGTGATATTAGACAGAGCGTTGACAGCAGAAGAAAGGGATCCAAGTGATGCACTGAACACCCCGGCAATACATAAACCAGTGAGACCTGGTATGTTGCCAAATATGTATAAAATACCATAAGGCATCAACTGAAAGACAAAGGTATGGTTAACGAAAAAAATTCATGGATTAATTTTGTGTAAATATTTATGAGGTTTTGGTATCGTTAATTCCGCATCAGAAAGATCCTGTCATTAAATAAATCATATTATGCTAATTACTAATCCAGTGGAATTACGCTAATTCAAAAATGACAAGAACAAATTAATAATTCGAATCCAAGAAAACTAGGTCTGAATAAAAATACAGCAAGTGTATACGGCAGTTTCAAAACTAAAAATGACAATTAAGTTTTGTATACAAAAAGTGGAGAGCACAAATATTTTTAAGCTATAGAAATCCGAACTACTGAATAGATTTCTTTCAAATTTTTCACAAATAATATGAAACATAAGGAGAGTTTTACTGAAAGTTTCATGATAATTATTAAATAGTTTATCTTTTATTAATTAAAAACTGCAATGGCTATAATTAATCGCCGTACCACCGGGTGGCGCTGTGCTCCCTCTCTCTCTGGAGAGACAGCAAGTGCATTCTGATAGTAAGACACGCTGAAACAGAAAGTTGCAGTAAGAGGATTGATCTTTATATGGAAAATATTATATATATAAAAGAGGCAAAAACATAATTGAAAAACAGTTTTTCTATTATGTTTTGCCTCTTTTATATTCGTTACTGAATGCTCATGTTGCAGCTTTTTAGCGCACAATGCCTTCAGTTTTACTCTCTGCCTTCGGGTCCTTCTTATTTTATGAAATGAAGTTATTTGAATCTTTAGAGACTGGCAAGATGGACTCACTCGCTTCAGAGAAGTCCAGTGCTCGGTACTCGGTTGCTTCGGGGGGGCCACCTTGGATCGATATCATGCAACCCCGACATCCAGTTTTCTTCTAATAAGTTCAGCTATGTTTATGAAAGTAATCCTTTTGGTTGTAGAGTTAAACAATGCAATGATTCTAGATGTAAAACTTGCCCCCTCTTTGACAAAAGTCTCATCTCGTCTGATAACACTATTAAATATGGATGCAGGAGCTTTAATGTAATTTACTATCTAAAATGTGGCTTTTGCGAAATGGGTTACGTAGGACAGACGAGCAATTCACTTAACTTAAGGATTAATGCACTCCGCTATAAAAACACGGAAAAATTTAACATAGATTTTAACCATTTCCATAAACACGATTTTAGTAAAATCTCACTTTATATCCTTGACATTATCCCAGATAAAATTACCAGATTAGAAAGAGAAAATTTCTACATGCTAAAACTTAAAATTATTGCTCCATATGGACTAAGCGATATTTTCCAAAATACAATGATCAATATTAAAAACTGCACTACATCACAACTTTTTAGCACTTGCAGAAGTAATAACAAAAGAGGTTGCAGGGGTAGTGGAAAAAATAGAAAGAATTTCAATAAATTAGCCAATGAAGATATTTATAATCTAATATATCAAGAACTAAAAGAAATTGAAGACGATGTTAATAAGAATTTTAACTATAGACAGGTAAAAAACATCATTTTCTCTACAAAAAACAAATTCTGCAAGATCCTCGAAAATATTCTGAATAACTACAAAACATATAATCAACACTTCTTACTTCTTATTAATGATCTATATAAAACAAGAATTGCCAAATCGCCGAACAAACATCAAGAAAAAACAATAATTTACATGACTATCAACTTTAAAAATCCAATTTAGGACCAATTTAAATTCAATGCAGTACTCCAAGAATTTACGGATCTTTTTCCAATAAAAAATATTGAAGTTTACAAATGCTTTAAATATGATGCAAATATCGGTAGAAGAATCTTCAACTACAATTCCTTCTGTAAAGACGTTAGGACCAATAGAAATCACATTCAATGCCTTTGCAATAGAGAAGGATATAATAAATACATAGATCCCTTCCATAAACACATTTTAACCGGCAACCTAGATATTATTGACAATAAAGAACTAAGGGAACTAATGATCAAAGGTACAAAATTCCGTCCTATTTTCGAGATCTCCATTAATAAAATTTTCAAAAGTTTTCTTAATGATTTGGATAACTTTTGCCTCAAACTTGCCACAAAATTCAATATACCAGTGCAATTCTTCATCGAATGGAAATGGTCAATATACTTCAACTTTAAAAAGTTCATAAAAAACAATTACCAAAAAGACAATCCTAATTACGAAAAATATGACTACCGAAATATCAAGGATAGTATCAAAGCTCTGTAAGAACAATTCATCATAACCCCTATCGATAAAGCTGCCGGCAACTTTTCAATTATCTGCAAAAAATTCTATCTCGAAATTTTAGATAAGGAATTAAAATCATCAGAAACTTACAAACTCAATAAATCAAATATTATCACCATTGAGAAAAAAATTTCACCTCTTAACAAAAAAATAAATGCCATAATGCAAATAATAATCTTCCATATATTGTTATATTTCCAAAATATCATAAACAGCCAATTAAATTCAGATATATCACCTGCATGAACAAACCTGGAACCATTTTTTCAAAACATCTTAATATCATCCTAAATCATATTGAGCAAGAAAATTTCACATGGATTATCAAAAACAATAACAAAGTAATTGAATTCCTTAATAATAACAAAATAGATACAATAGAAACCTACGACTTTCAAGATCTTTTCACTAGTATTCCAATAAATAAATTACAAGAGGTACTAATGAACTACTTCTATGATCTCAAAAATCTCTTTAAAATCCAACTAACTTTCTGGGAAGACCTCATCAACTACTGCATATTCAAAAATTTTGTCTCTAACGGAGAAAATATTTTCTAACAAATAAAAGGCATCCCACAAGGAACAAATTTCTCATCTTTACTAGCCAACCTCTTTCTTCATTTCTTCGAAAGAAATTTCGTTTTAAACCTCCACTCTTCCTTCCGATTTATTGACGATATTATAATTTTTAATTTTCAAGACTTCAGCTCTATTTGCATTCCATGCGGTCTTAATGACCTTTTTAATAGCACGCAGATTTCTCCAGACAATTCCTGTACATTTAAGCTTTTTCATAATACACATCATAAGACTTCTAGAGGTTGCAGAGGAAAAAGGATTAAGAAAAGACCTTCTAAATCAGTTTCTGACCTTTTTAGTTTACTTGAGGCATTAGAACTTTCTTTTGCAAACTCTTATCTGTGGGCTCCTGTCAAGAATTTTGTTTTCTCTTTAAGATCTAGCTCGCTTCTTGGTTTATTTTAAAACTTTGGTTCATTTAAGTCCAATAACTTACATTTCAAAACTCTCATTTTAGTCTTTTGAAACAGCGATTGTCAAAAATTCCTACTAAAGATCCTACTAAAAAGTTGCATTTCATTTTTAATTTCCAGCATCCTACTTTTGACAAGATTCCTTTCTCTTCCATTTTCAATTATGCACAGCAATTTTTTCCCATTAAAAAAATTAGTTTACAAAAAACTTTTAAATATAATGTTCCTTTTGGCAGAAAAATCTTCAATTACAATAATGCCTCTTCTGACATTGTAAATCTTAAAAAAACAGCTAATTGTTTTTGTGATAAAGACTCCTTTTCTTAATTTATTGACAAAGATTCTGGCCATATTGTTACTGGTAATCTAGACATTGTAGAGAATACAGATCTTAAAAGTATCATGTTAAAAGGTCCAAAATTCAGACCGATTTTTCGTGTTTCTCTTCCTTCCATACTGCATAAATTACTGAATAATATTGATGATTTCTGTTTAAAAACTTCTAATGCTTTTTCTATCCCCATTGAATTTTTCATTGAGTGGAAATGGAATCTTTATTACCTTTTGAAAAAGTCTTTCTCCTTCCATTATAATAATTCCGAATGTTTTGATTCTTTTAGCTTTTCTAATATTAAAATTACTATTGAAGACTTAAAAAGTAAATTCATCATCACTCCTATCGACAAAGCTTCCAATAACTATGCTTTTATTTGCAAACAGCATTACTATAATCTTCTGGATAAGGAACTTCAAAATTCAGCAACATACAAAAAGTCCAACTTTAATATGAGTACAATATCCAAAAAAATTCTTGCTTTCTATAAATTCTTCAAACTTAAGAAATTTAATTTTTGCTTTCCTTATAATACTATTAATCCAAAATTTCATAAAAATCCTATTTCTTATCGTTTTATCACTTGTGGAACTTCTTCATACATGAAGCAACCTGGTTACATTTTCTTTAATCTGTTAAAAAAATTACTGAATGTCATTTGTTCAGAACGTTTCACTTGGATTATTAACAATAATAAACCGGTTATTGATTTCATTCACAATAATAAGAACAGTATTTCTGCTATTGAGACTTTTGACTTCAAAGATCTTTTTACAAGCATTCCTTTAGCCACTCTTCGAAAGGTGCTTAACTCATACTTTTTTGATTACAAAAATATTCTCAATATTTCTTTTGAGTATTGGGATAAATTATGTAATTTTTGCATATTTAATAATTTTATTTACAATGGGGAAAGTATTTTTCTCCAATCACATGGCATTCCTCAAGGATCTTCATTTTCTTCTATTACAGCTAACCTCTTCCTTCATTATTTTCAGAAGAATTATTTACTTCTTCATCCTCAGGCTTTCAGATTCGTAGATGATCTTATTGTTTTTAATCATGGATCATTTAATATTACGTGGCAAAATATTTATCCTTCAGCCTTGCTTCTTAAACAAACAAACTATAATCAGTTTGAAGCGGATTTTTTAGATCTGGATATTAAACTTGTTGATAATAACTTTTGTATCGATATTTTTGACAAAAGAATGGATTTTAATTTTTGTGTCAACCGACTTTCATATTGGTCTTCTAATATTTCTATTAAGATTTATAGAAACACTATTCTCTCTCAATTTTCTCGCATTAGATCTATTTGTTCGAACGAAATTTCAAAATCTAGACAATTAAAGCTTTTGTATGATCAACTTTTAAATAATGGTATTCCCGAAAACTTTGTGCGACGATATCTCAAGCAGTGATTACGGGGCTACTGACAAAGCCTCTTTCTCCTTATCTTCCTTTTCCTCTGTTTGGCAACAGCAATAACTTGTTTGGCGTTCATTCTCCTCGTGGTCACGGTAGCTTTTTCCTGGCCATGGTAAGCGTATTTCGCTTTTATTTTATTATTTTTTATGTTACGGCTGTTTTTATTTATTTTATTCTAGGTCTTTTGTATTCGGATTTTTTGTATTTGTATTCGGATTTTTTGTTTTTGATTCTTTTTAAATCTTCTTAAATGTATTTATTTTTTATTCAAGAATTCTTCCATTTTTATTTGTCTTGCGCTTTTAAAGGGGATGACGGCAATTTTTAACGGATTTCGTTTGTCGTTAGCAGAAAAAAGCACAAATTAATATCATGAGCGAGCTTCTCTTCCTGACGAGCGGCTCGCTATGATATTTTTCAATTTTATTTTGGTTTTTGTCTATTTTTGCCATTTTGTCTTGACTGTTTTTG
>BGPR01039764.1:0-14188 GCA_013235015.1 Araneus ventricosus
TAATCATTGCATATAATTTTTTTGAATTTTTTCTATTACGTATGAATTTTGAATTTTATTCTATTGCTGCTACACAATTTTCTTTTCACAACAGATGTATATTGAGCAATCTATATATTGATATCTATTTGACAAAATATACAATGTTTATACAATGTATGTACAAAATAAACAATGCATGTTTTATTTCATTTAGTTTAATGTATTTGTAATACATATTATATATAAATTCTTTAGCGATAATCTCTACTCTGTGCAACTGTTTGACCACAGACTAATATGTGTTTGACATTGACAGATTTAAATCATCCGCATTTTGTATTTCACTCTGAAGAGTTTTTTTTATAAATAATCTAAATAAACTCCCTCTTGGAGTGGATTTCACTGCAGGGGTATTAAATCAATTACAAATCATTCACTCCGCTAATTTCTTATAGTGTGTGAACGTAAACAGTGAATGTTTTATTTTATTGAATTTAATGTATTTGTAACACATATTATACATAAATTTTATCTTTCTGCACTCCTTCTCCATATGAACTTTAACTATGCCAAATCTTGCACTCCTCCGTGCTCGCAATGTGCTTAAAAAGGGGGTACAAAGTTTTTTCTTCATGTATTAATATATAGATGATATATGGTTATATTTTTTGAAATTATTTACTTCTGTAATTTATTAATGATTAGGTACTTAATTGAAGACTCATCTGTTTTTCCACTCTTCAAGGGGAAGAAATAATTTATCTGTAACGATTATTTTCCAACAAATGTGTCCATATGTAGTTGGGCATATTATTTATTATAGGATTTGTGCAAAATAATTTACCTTAAATTGATCATGGATAAAGCTTTAATATCCTTAGTAATAAAAATGATAATCTCCTTAAAAAATTTACAATTAAAAATTGCATTTATGAAAGTGTGTAATTCTATTTCAGTCATTTTTATACAACTTGATATTAACAACTTATATTTATTTATTTAGTGCAGTTGCCTTGGCCAACTTTTAACTCAAGAAAATATTCAGTAATTGAATATTTGTTCATGTTATTTTACTAAATATTATAATTACTACCATCTGCACATCTGTTGTTCATCCTGTCATGTTTTGATTATGATTTAAAATTACTTCTACAAGTAGTTAACTAAATAGTTTGCCAGAGAAATTAGGATTATGATATGGTTATACTACTTGAAAATATTTATTTCTGTATTTAAAAATGATTAAGTACTTAAATGAAGACTCATCTGTTTTTCTATTCTTGGAGGGAGGAGATAATTTATCTGTAATGATTATTTTTCAACAAATGTTTTCATATGTAGTTGGGCATATTATTTATTATAGGATTTATGCAAAATAATTGACCTTAATTGATCATGGATAAAGCTTAATATCCTTACTAATGAAAATGATAATTTCCTTAAGAAATTTACCATTTAAAAATTGGCATTCATGTAAAGTGTAATTCTATTTCAGTTAATGTTATACAACTTTTTATTTGTTTAATGCAGTTGACTCGGGCAACTTTTAACTGAAAAAATGTTCAATAAATGGATATCTGTTTATATTATTTTATTAAATATTTACTTAAAAATGATTAAGTACTTAAATGAAGACTCGTCTGTTTTTGTATTCTTGGGGGGAAGAAATAATTTATATATAATGATTATTTTCTAACAAATGTTTTCATATGTATATTATTTATTACAGGATTTTTGCAAAATAATTTACCCTAAATTTATAATGGATAAAGATTACTTAGAGATTAGATCCTTACTAATGAAAATGATAATTTAGTTAAGAAATTTACCATTAAAAATTGCATTCATGAAAAAGTGTGATTCTATTTCAATTATTTTGATACAACTTTATATTAACAACTTATATTTGTTTAGTGCAGTTGCCCCAGGCAGCTTTTTGAATAACATTTATTAATAACTTTTAAACTGAAAAAATAAGATTTCTTTCTAATTTTTACGTAAAGTTTAAAATAAAGTTTATTAGTAAAAGTTTAAGCAATCAGGAAAAATAAGCCTGCATGAAAGAGTAAGTTAACCTGTATTTGAGATTCAATAATGCATTTATTAATTTTAAAAAAACATGCACAAAAACAACAATTTTTAGTGCTAATAATAAGATAATGGAGAAACTATACACAATTCAGCATAATATAGTTTTTATAATATATTTTCAATCTGATCTTTTTCAGAAATATCATAAATTATTAGGGATTATTCTCATGCATCTCCATATTAGAATGAATTTATATTCAGATTACACCTGTGTCCAATCTAAAAAATATTAAGAGAATGAAATTAAGTACCCAACTACACATGAAAACAATTGTTGGAAAGAAGTACAACCGTTTATCATAATCCTAATTGCTCTGGCGAACTTCCTAGAAATAATTTCAAATTATCAAAACACGAGTAACAACAGATTCAACTGAAATCTACCCATTACTCCGATCAGCTGTGTAGGCGATCTTCTGCGTCATCTCCGATCCGATAGATAAGTCTTCAGTCACATGTATTACAATGCAATCATTCGAAAACGCATATCACAACAAGTGGGATGATTCACCGAAAGACACTCGTACAAGACCAATAGCAGTAGAAACTGCTATTGGGGGAAAAAGTGATTGGGGGAGAAAAATGTGAATCACAGAGAAACGTAATATGAGGGAAGAAATAGTTGGTATTTGTGGTTTCACGTTCTAGAGAACTGCAACTTTTCATGGCGCCATCTATTGTCAGTATATAGAACTATAAACTAAAACTTTGAAAAGTTTATTAAAAAATCAAATAAAAAAATTAAAACATTTTACTTTTAATTACAAATGATTAAATCACACCTTTTTGACAGTAGTATTCATCACTGGTATTTGTGATTTTTTGATATTACGTAGAAAATAACAGTTCGTCAAATATTCGTCATCCCTACTTTACAGTGGGGAAAGGGTGAATAAGGTGATTTCCTAGAGCATGCTAAGATTTTTAATTTAAAAGTGGACCTGATGTTTTAACTCAATTTGATGATCGTCTGTCGCCATTTTAATTAAAATCACCCCTCCCCTTCAATCTGCATGACCAGAGAGTTTATAAACTCATTTCGTGCTTTTTAACATTAGTTACAATAGTACCATATTATCCCCAAACTTTTACCTTTCTCAACTGATTGTCCCTCTCTCTATTCATGTTTTAATGAATCCTCCCCCCCAATTAAAAGCTAATTAAAACGGCTACAACTTCTGTAGTTTTGCAAATAAAAAATCAGAATTAGCCAATTTTATTAACTACCGTAAACACCACGGTTCCGTTCAGATTTGTTAACCTTCAAATTTTTTTTTGTATTTTCATCCTATTTACGGACTTTGAAATTTTCTTCCGCTATTTTAAGCCTTTTTTTTTTCTTTTTTACACTTGGGCTATGGTAAACAAGCTGATTTCATAGAACATGCTAAAATTTCTAGTTTAAAAGTAGTCCTGGTGCTCTAACTCAATTTCCTAACCATCTGCCGTCATTTTTAATTAAAATCCTCTCACCTGCAATCTGTGTGAACAAAGAGTTTCGCAACTCATTTCGTGACTTTTTAATATTAGCCACCACAGTGCCAGATTATCCCCGAAATTTCACCTTCCTCAACTGATCGGCTTTCTTTCTATTTATATTTTAATTATTCCCCCAATTTGTTCATAAAAACCATTTAATCCATATGTTTTTAGATTAGAGATGGATTTTGAAATTTAGGAATGGCTTTTATAAAATTATTCATCATTTTCATTTTTCCACCCATACTGAAAATGCCAGTCATTAAACTTTTCCCGCTGTTGTGGCGTGGAAGTTTGGAGAGCAGTTAAGTTATATCTTTACTTCGTTTGATTTACAAGAGGCGAGTACTTGATCTTATTCAAATTGAAATCGAGTATCGTTTAAATTCCTGAACTTTCTTTCCAAGTTTTCAGATTAGTTTGCGTATCAGTGTGTTCCATAACTTTTTTTTTTTTTTTGCAGTTAACTGACTCACTTATAAGCCAACAGTCCTGTAAAACTTTGTATTAGAGTATTTAGATTGTTAGATTTTGCTGAAAAAGTTCTAAAGTTTTTTTTATTATTTGTTTGAAATTACTTTTAAATTTATATTCTCAATTTTTTATACTCGAGAAACTGAAATGAGCTTGACTGTGACCTGAAATTAAATTTTCGTTGTTTCTGTTTTTAGTAATATTTGTTAAATAAAAATTGCTTATACGGAGATTAAGTATAAATCAATAAAAAAATATTTGGTAGAAGTTGTTGAGGAAAAGGGGGTCCCAAAACTTGCATTGTTCAATGGTTCCTACAGCGCTTATCCGGGTTTTCTCTTAATGCATTTAGAGTAGTGTCAGTTATAACAAATAGATAGAAACCTGGTGGTTAAAGGCTGTTTTCCTATACATATCTATTAATGAAAAAAGCGAATGTGAACTTGGGGCACCATGGAGTCAAACTTTAGTGAGTTTATGTTATTTTTTAACTCTCTAAGACCGGCAAGAGTGATAATTTCTGTGTCTCAGAAGACCGGGTAGTTTTTCATTCACTGAAGCAGAATGAAATCCCCTATTCCTTTAAAGAAATTCCAGGAAATGGAGGCCCTCCGCTTCTGCGCGGAGCCATCAATTGGGAACAATGAAAAGACAGGGAGTGAAGGAGAGGTCTGGTCATTTGCGGTTTTAAGAAATGGCTTTTAAAATCTAGTATCTCATTGGAATATTTTGTCTGTATAAGATGTTTGCTCTTCATTTAGTTGACATAAAATATAACAATAGAGCAATCTGATACAGGAAATTATCGATTGAAACAACTAATATTATCTAACCTGATACTTTTTCACAAAATTATTTTATCAATTATTATGAATTGATAAAGGTGATATATTAAATTTATTGCTGCTGATAAACTTCATTTCAATCATTTTTTAAACACTTTTTGTGAAATGCATAAAAATTCATCCAATTATCCTTTTAAATGTATTGTATAACACGAAATTTAAATATTAACATAAAATTCATATTAATATTTTATACATGTCACCAATAATGCAGTTTACAATACAGTGAAGGAAAATATATTATTTGTCAATATTTTGTTAATTTTTCTAAGAATATACGTTTCATGAATAATGTGTCGTGCATTTCATTTTAAACACCAAAAAAAAGTTTAGTATTCGTATTTATAAGCTTATTTATTTAACTTCGCTCTTTTTTCAAGAAAGGAATATTATTCTTTAAAGCAATTTATATTTGAAATGCAAATAATTAAATCGCTCTTTTATCATAAACCTTTTTTTACAATATAGTTTGAGAGAACAAATAAGTTACATAATGGAACCATGATTTCCTCATTTATTGTTTTACAGATTCGGAAATGTATTTTTAATATTTCTTAAATTTACAAGAAATTGATTTCAAGAAAATACTAAAGATAGCTGCAAAAGTTTGAATCTAAAATAAAGAAAAATTTTCTCTATTTCGAGTACAAACGAATGCTGGGAAAAAGTATAAGAATAAGAATTGATGAAAGAAGGTCATAACATTTTCTTCGATCAGTCATTTAATACTCAATGAATGTCTGTCCGCCATTTTTTAATAGAATTATTTAATTTTATTTTTTCAAAGGAAGTCTGTTTAAGTGAAACGCACATACAGAGAGCATATTATAAAATTCGTTTAATTACAAAATATGTATTAAGAAAAAATCTTCAAATAACAAGTTTATTTTTAGATATTAAAATTAAAGTGAATCTTTTACATTTTTCTTGTAAAGCTCTCACACTACGTTTTATACAATTTTGTAATAAATTAATCTCATCTGTGTACATGTGGGACAATGTTAAATACGATGTTTGTGGCTCTTCAAACCTATGTTGAATAGGTTAAAAGCTTTTGTAAAAATTTATTATTTCAATAATATAATAGTTTATTTGCTTAGTATTTAAAAATAAATTTCTTATTTCAAAATATCGTTTCACAAATCATAAATCATAATTGTATATTTAACCCTCTGCGAAGCTAATTCAATAAGGTTGCCCAAATTCAAAAAATTGCGTCGCAATGCAGTTATGTAGTTTTAATTATATATTTGTATTCCACATCATATTTTTTTGTATCTAATACGAAAGTTTTACTATTTTTACATGATATTATTTAATTTGAAATGACATGTCTGAACTGCACTGAAATTAAGTAAAGATTCCAATGATAATACAATATTTTTGTATTTTCTGAATTTATTTATCTACTATCAAAATAGCTTTCTCTTATAAACAGAAAAAAATTCCATTCGCAACATATTATAAAAATTGCTAAACTACCTTCTTTGACATTGAATAATAATTCTAATTAAAATAATTATAATTTTTTATTCTTAACTCAAGATTACAATATCAAAAATCTTTTCATTAGTTGAATCTCGATAAATTGAAATTAATGGATTTGATAAAAAAAAAAAAAAAATATTGAAAAGAAAATTTTGAGCCTGGACTTTTTTCAAACAGTCAAGAATTTTCGTTATACAAGTTTAAGATAAGTCAACAAATAGAAACGCAATTTAGAAATTATTAAGAAATAATATTTCTCCCGTGTGAGTAATTTAAAGGCCATCGAAAAATATTTTTATACCTTTCGATTTTGGACACAAGGAATTATTTAAAATTTATCTAATAATAAGTTAGGTTTGGAAATAAAGAGTAAAATAGAATAAGAAGCTGAATGTATATTATAAAAAGAGTATATCCTAAATTCAAATTCTCGAAAACATTAGCCTTGCAGTAACCGCGAAAGAAAGACTCAAGGGCTTAGGCTCGAACCCGTGCCAATGGGGCTCGTAACACGGCGCTCTACCGACCTTGCTATTCAAGCACACATTGGGGAAGGCGTATTTAAATGACATTTACAATTTACTCAAAATTTGAAAGCATTTGATTCAACTGACAGAAATTCACCAAAAAATTTACATTATTTCAATGTAGTTAATAACAGATTTTAACAGCAGTAGATTTTTGATAACTGCAAAGAGTTGTTTAATATTCCTCGATGATGATTAAAATATTTTTTACTGTATGGAGCTCATCAAGATTGAAAACTTGATATTTAATTAGAAAGAAATCTGAGCTTAAATTTCATTACTGAACGCTTCAGTAAACATATTGTTTCCATCAAATTAAATGACATTCATGGGAAGTTCTAACCAGATAATAGAAATCAAAAGCGTCAAAATACTGAAGATTCTTGCAAAGTTCCATTAAATTTACTAACGAAATTTTAAATAATTAACAGAAATGTTAATTAAAAATTATAATTAGTAATTAAAATTAATTATTAAAATTATAATCAATGTAATTAATTATCTAATTATAATTATTAATTAAAATTAATATCATTGCAATTAATTATCTAATTAAAATTATTATGTTATTAATTGTGATTCATAATTATATTAAAATATAAGTTCAATAATAAAGATTATTAAAGTAATTATGGGCTATAAATCAATTTTTTCGGAGTTGGAGCGAATCTGCGGATCCGGATCCGCACCCTCCGCAAAAGGAACGAATCTGACCCATTTTCATTGTGAACCACTTTGCTTCTGCTCAAGGTTTGCCGTATCAAAATAGAAAAATAAGGCCAAACCGTCTTTAAAATAAAGCCAGAAAAGGCCAAATTTGAAAATCTGATTAAAGTACTCATTTCCTCTTTATTTGTTATAAGAAAATGACTATCCGTCATGAAAAGGAATCCCACTAGATTTACATATGTATAAAACTATTTTATGTAACCAAAATTTAAGTGAAATTTTTTAAAAAAAACCATCTACACACACGACTTTGCAAAAAAAAAAGTTCTTGCCTGTTTAGAATAAAATGCTCGAGAGCAATATCAACTCCTGTTAACAACAATGTGTTCTATATTATTTTTCAGTGTGATTATAATAAATGAAAAGTTCTTTCACACTCATTTTTTTTTTTTACTATTAATAGTAAAAAAAAAAAAAATCTATTAATATTTTTAAAAAACTAATTTCAAACTCATAATACTGAGTTTCCTAAACGTGATAAAAATATCCACATCCAATATGCTGTGTCGTTCTAAATATTTTTTTGAAAACTTACTTCTATCACTTAGATTTCATATTAAAACGCTTGTTAAATTGCTGTTTTTCAATTTTATTGCTGTATTAATGTATTTGAAACAATAAACGGAATTATAGACGTAATGAAAATACTTTTTCTTCCTTTATTTTAAAAGATCTGTAATGTGATGTTCTCTTTCTTTCTCTCTTAAAAAAAAAAGAGAAGAAAATAATATTTTACGCTAATGTTTGGAAGAGTTCATAAAAGAATTCATGAAAGGAAACGAATGAAAACAGAGAAAATGGTTCTTACATATTCTGTGCAGAGACAAACATAGCTTCCGCTATAGGCAATCTGGCTAATATAGTCTGAAGAAAATGGACAGAAACCTTACTTATCCTGGAAGCAGGGGTGGTGCCAGCGGGGGGACCGTCGGGCAAAAAATATATTTTGTTGAGGAAATTTTCTTCGAGAAGAAATTTTTGCAATTATTCCTGCTATTGATAACTTTTCTTTATTTCGCTAGAGACGTTATAATTTTTAATGGCGCAAACGGATAGCTGAGCCCAAGACGATTCTGCTCATGGGTGAAAATGACCTGTCGATTCGGAGAACAGGGATATCGGTCTTTCGGAACGAGAGCCACGGTCAGTTTCCCAATCCACTCGCATCGTAGGGGGTTTATTGCCAGTCGGAATTCGACCAGACGCACCTTTTTCACGACTGATATTTTTGTTCTATCTTGAATAGTGACGGGTGATAACGCGGAGAAGATTCGGGGAATTATCTTGGTGTTCTGACAACTGGGGGGTCAAATTCTCCGAGCATTGACTAAATTCTGCTTGCAGTCCGCAGTCTTTAGTCTTTGCGTTGAAGAAGGAGAGTTGCCAGTCACAAAAGCGATATGTCAGGAAAACAGAACACTGGCGGTGCTAAATGTACGCGATACAAAGTATACAGTGTAGTTTATGTAATGATAAATTTGACTGTGATTATGTTAAAAGGCATACCGTCTCAAAACATCCGGAGCTTCGAAAACAAAGCCGTTTGGCACCTGTGATATTGTATTTCAATGCGCAAAGGATTGCTTATCATTATTGCAAAAACTTTATGTATTTGTAAGTTGCAGTAACATACACACCAAATGGATCAAAATGCAAACTGACAGAGATTTAATAGTCATGGAATTAAAACAAATCTCAAATACTCGGTGGGCATGTCAAACATCAATGCTACACTGTAAAAAATATCCGTTTTTTCCCCGGACTTTTTCCGTATATTTGACGGTTTAAAACTGTTCTGTTGACAAAACGGTTTTTCACCATTTTCCGCTCCAGCCAAACGGTTTAAAACCGTCGGTTCAAATTCTATTTTTAGTCATACGGTATTGCTTTCCGTACGATAACTTTCCCTTTTCTTAAATGTAATTATATTGCATTCATTTCATGTTTTTAATAGGGTTCCATCTCCGCTCTAGTGGAATAAGTGAATATCTTGACTTTAATTATGCATGAACAAAAAAATATTTAGGAAGAAAAAAATATATCACCATTAATACTTTCTCTAATTTTCAAAATAAGCTTAGAAGTTTGAAAAATAATGTAGCTTTTAACATTTTGCGAAGGAAACTTAATTTCATTCGATTCGGAATCAACCATTTTCCATATGAAACACGTATCGTTTAGTAGGAAAACTGACACATTAAAAACCTTTTTATTTAAAACAAAGAAATAAATGAAATATCATATTAAACAGGGCATGGTCAAACTGTTTATACATATTGCAGTAACCTATTGTCACTCATAAAAGCTATCCTTAAAACACGTGTTCTGGCAATAGTTGATTTTACACCACTAGAGCTGTAGTGACTTCAAAACTCAAATAGATTATTTTTACCATATTCTATGAAATCTTCGGTGGTCTAGTGGCTAGAACGACTGCCTTCTGATTCTATGAACGCGGTTTCGATCCCCGGCTCGGAGGCGTTAGAAGTTTTGTCCCCATCTTGCATTGAAATCGTCCAAGTAAGTTGAATTAAAAATTAGATTAATTGAAATTAATAATAAGACCTTGATTAATTAATATTCCTAATCTATAATACACATCAGCACGTTTCAACTCAACTCGAACAGAAGTAGAAAATCAACTCAACTCAGTCGATGACGTCACTTACTTCGATGATTTAATTTTTAACGAGAAAACTTGATCTCATACGGTAAAAAACCGTTGTGACTACGGATTTACTTCGTAACATTTACGGAAAAAACTTGTCCCTGTATGGTAAAAAATCGTTGTGCCTACGGATTTACTTCGTAACTTTTACGGTTTTGCACAACCAACCCAGCTGCCAGTTTAAAACCGTACATTTTACGGGATTTTTTTTACAGTGTACGGACTGTTTGTAAAAGATTTATGCTTTTGTATGAATTGTTGTCAGATGTGATTGAAAATGACAGCAACTCGGACAGGGTCATAGAAGCTCGGGGACTACTTTATCAATTTTCCCCAGATTTCATTAAAACGTTGTTCGCACTGCGACATATTTTTGAGTTCACAAAGAATACCTATGATCTTCTCCAAAGCCCAGAATTAGACTATTCTGATGCTCTGGAACTTTTAGAAGTTCTTCAAGAAAGACTAAATGATTGTAGAACGGATACTACCATGCAAAATCTTTGGAGCCAAGCTGCCAAAGTCTGTCACGAATTAGGAATGCATGATTTGGAAGAAAGCTGCGATATACAGACAGAAGCCGAGAGACGCCCACAGCGCGCGAAACAATTTCCAAGCTATCTGAAAAATTTTTATAGTGGATTGTCCTGTGCAAAGGGAGAAACTCCAGAACAGAGGAGATTTCAGTAGGTATATTATTTACATATTCCCATAATTTTATTCAATGTTTATATATACAGCGCCGTCTTATACAAAGGGCTAATTGAGCTGTAGCCCAGGGGATAAAACAAACATGTATAAACCAAAGGCGCTTAAAAGTTCACTACAACGGTTTAATTTTGATTTTGAACAATCTGTTTATTTAATAATAATTTTAAATATTTAAAAAGTAAAAATATTATTAGGGCTAGTAACTAGGCAGCAATCGCATTTCAAAAATATTCATATAAAGAAAATCAGTGAAAAAATACTAAATTTTGAGTATATATATATATATATATATATATTGTATTTAAATATATATGACTGTAATAGAAGATACTTATTACAAGAAAGCTGTCACACAAAATCCTACTTTGAAAGGGCGGTGATTTTTGAGATTATAAGGCATTAATCAGAGAACAGGTGACATTTCCCCTCAATTATTTCATTAGGTAGGTATTTATTTAAGCCCTAGACTTTCAAATTCGTAGTTACGGTTCTGATAGGACGCCAAATCACTCTAGCCAAGGGCTCTAAATTTTTTAAGACGGCCCTGTGCGTGTATATAATTTATATCTATTTAAAACAAAAGCAAAGAGACTAATACCAATTTATGATTTTGTTTCAGGGAAATGTTTTCAGTCATTGATAGGATCAAGAAGGAAATTGAACGACGTTTTTTCAATGATAATAAAATTATAATGTTGGGCATTAAAGCTTTGGTACCAGAGTCAACAACATTTTTGAAGACAGAAGATATCGTTGCTTTTGGTCGATTGTACCGCAGCAAATCACAAGATCTGAAAATAGAACTGGAGAATATGCGTCGTGTTTTTGCAAGGAAGCCAGATGCATCTAAGCCGAAAACATTATTACAACTGCAGCAGTACATTTCCCGAGTTGCTGACGCATTTTACGAAATGAATATATTGATAAAAATTGCATGCACTCTACCAGTGTCAACATGCAGGGCCGGCCTTAAGCCGATTGGACCGATTGCTCCAAATAGGGCCCCGCGCTAGCGTGCTACAAAGAATGTAATCGAATTTTTTAAAATTAAAATCAATTAATTATTGTTTTTAACAAATTATTGAAAAAAACATGTTTTTGTTGCATTACAGAAATATGGTTTGTTTTAATAGATCTAAGAAAGTTTTGCAAATCTAAATTACTAGCGGATGTTCACGATAAAATAAAATAAGATTTTTCAAATGTTCAGATGCGAAATAAGAGTATATACTTCCATTTGAATGTCGTGGATATAATAATAATTAAGGGGAATTCAGTTTGAGTTGAATTTATAAGCAATTTTTTTTTGAACATAGAGAAGATTATTGACTCTTATAATAATTTTGATTGTCTGAAATAAAACGATTTAACTCTTTTCTACGCAATCATTAAAATAATGATGAAAATGTTGATTTAAATCTGATTATTATTTATTTTTATTAAACATGCATTTGATACCATTGCATATTTCTTTCTACTGTACCAGTAAGTCTTTTAAGATGAGTATTATATAGAAATTACGAGTAGTTTGCTTACTGAAGAAAAGCTAATTTTAGTAGAATAAATTAACCTTAAACTGAAATAAATAATGTTTTTAATTATGTTTATTAAAACTTTGCAAGTGAAAGCTTAATTAGCTGACCTTAAATTTGTAGTCTTGAACTATATGCCTTATACGGCAATTATAAATATAGCTAGAGGTGTTTTGAAAGAATTAGCCGTAAAAAAAAAAAGAAAGGTAGTTTCTGAAACCTTCCCCTTCGTAATTTTCTCTAATAACCTTTTTGTAGTTTTATATCCTGTTGTTTTATAATTTTAAAATTGTCCGATTCTATAAATAAAGAATATTGAGATTGGTTAATAGAAAAAGTTTTGCAAATTATTAACCGCTTTGTCTGAAATCAATTGAAAATTATAATTTTGTATTTTTTACAATCAAACTACTGAAACCATTATTCTTGAATGATTCGTTATCTCAGTTTCGCATAATGTTTTGTTTTTTTAGTTTATAATAATATTTGTTGCCCCAAAACTCCTTATAAACAAGGCAAATAGGCAACTCCATATGGACCCTGTAACTTTTGGGGTCCCGAGATTTTTTTCAGGCGTTTTTAGGGTAATTTAATTTGTGCTTTCATTTGATTTACAATTGCATTGTACTCGAACATATTCTAATTAAAATCAAGTATCGTTTAAATTTCATAATACTCTTCTTAGGATTTATTTTGTGTTTTGAAATCTATTTGCCGAGCAGTGTGGTCCAATTTGTTTTTACAATACTGATTCGCAAGTCAACAACGCTCTAACTTTCCCTGCTATCATAAATGGAAGATAAAAAGGAGTGCCCTTGACTCTACAGCAGGGGGGGAGGGGTCGAGAAGTCTTCGTATTTCGTTTCCTGTAAGTAAGAATGAGACAATATCTACCGGGGCCCCTGGAAAGGGAGCAATTCTTAAACAAAATAGCTAGTATTACTCTTATATTGCAAACTGATGCTGTTGACATTTTATTGCCCCCGTAGGCATCTCCGAAGAATCTCCCTTTGCAAGAAACATGTCGTTCTTGCTAGAGAGGGCACAATGACATATTTTTTCTTCTTTTTTCAAAAGCTCATTTTATTACTCTGTCTTCTTCGAACCCTTAAAGCCCTGACAAGGGAGGTAAAGAGATCATGTCATTTGCCTGCTAAAACCACAAAGGAAAAGGGGTGTTATGTGTTTCGGGGGGGAGGGATGAGCTATTACCCTTTTTAGACTGCGCCTGCTATCTGGTCAGGGTCAGAGAAGTCCTGCTGTCTGGTGCTTCGTTAGTGGAATTGAGGTACATTTCTGTTCTCAGTCACCCGAGAGAAACAGGACATATCGCATTCTTTTACATCTTCGTACTTTTAAAAAGGTGAGCTCCAATTATTGTTTCTTTATTTTTACATTGCTTTTGTAGTATTAAATACTAGCTGTATTCGGCGACTGAATGATTCGCCATTTTATTAACTGTATATTAATTATGACAACATACTTTAAAAACGTCAAATAATTTAATTTTTGGCAAGCTGAAAGCATTAATTGATTCAAAAGAATGAATTAGTAATACAAGGAAAAGAAAAACAGTGAAGAGGAAACGTATCAATACTTGAAACTAAATTTTGTGGCAGTTTGTTTTTCGTCTTATCAAATTAATGTTTAGATCTTTACATT
>BGPR01039765.1:0-14188 GCA_013235015.1 Araneus ventricosus
AAAAAAGTCATGATACGTAATTTCTACTTCCAAAAAAAGAAATCGGATTTTAGGTAGATTCTTTTCCTTACAGGAACTCTACCTATTGCAATGGTTGAAAATTTCTGCAGATCTTCACCGATCATGACTCCTTGATCCCAAAACCACCTTTCGTTCAAAAGTTTATATATATATATTCACTCCTATAGACGTAATGTAATTTTTCGCTCGCATTTACGAACTACAAATTATGAAAATCTCTTTTTTGCTAACTGAGTTTTCATACTTCTGCAATTTTTTTTTTTGGTTGAAATCTACAAGTTGGAACACACTCTTAGTAAAACGGCGCCATCGCGCCAAGTCGCCAAAGCAAGATGGTAAACAAACGGCCATCGGTCACAGTTAAAAGTTAATCGTTTAATCTTTTTTCGAACCCATTGCGTTTGTGGTTTGCCGTTGCACTATCTCCCGTTTTAAATGTAGAATTTCAACAGAACTACTAGCTTTCCTAGCTCATTGAATGTACGGCATCTGTTACTTTTAATTATTCTAATGAAGCAGGAAAAATAGCGCTCGCGATGCCTACGGCATCTGAAGTGGGCACCGGGCAAATTTGTTTAACTTAAAAAAACATCAGCGGCTTCGCTTTCAGCAAAGTGGGATCCTAGTAGCTTCGCTAGCTTAGTGAATGTACGGAATCAGCTTCTTTTAATTACTCTAATTTAGCAGCAGAACATTTGCCCTTAGTAGCGTTCAAAACAAGTACAACTTCAAAAATTCCATGCAAACGATTTTTATTACAAGACAAAGAAAAAATCTCTCAATTATATGATCGGAAAAATATATCATCACTAAATAAACCCAAGTTCTATTTGTCATTTATTTACTAATTGAAATCATACTAATACATTTTATTATTTAATTAAATTGAAATCATACTAATTAAAATATATTTTATTATTTAATTAAATATTTAATAAATATTTTAAGTTATTTAAAAATCCGCGTAGTATGTAAACAACTCAAATCATGCAAAACGCTTGCCATGACGTAAGCAATCTAGCTGAGGGGTTGCCAATAGAACTAACCCGCTCGATTCCTCAGGTTACCATTTTGGCGATGAAATCGGTGTGTTCCAACTTGTAGATATCACCCTTTTTTTTTTTTTTAAATATAGGAATCCAGTGCCAAAGTCAATTAAACTCACAACGGGCGCATCCCAAGAATGTGTTTTTAACCCCCCCCCCCTCTTTCGGAGGGAGGGGGCAACAAGTTCAAGTTGCATCCCGTGGTCCGTGGGGTTCGTTGTCAGAACTAAGGCACTTTTTTGAAGGGAACAATAACTGTGAAATGATTTCAAGCATAGATAAAATGGAAACGTGTATTTTCCAAAATGTGATTTTACAACAAAGATAAGTGATTATTTCCATTCCTAATTTTTTATCTATGTTTTCATCTATGCATTTTCATCTAAGTAATACAGTCTGTTTTCATATGTAATGTTTTCAAAGCATGATAACGTATTTTTCTGAGTAATAAAATAATTTTTTGCGCATAAATTTTCATTTATTTCTTGTACACTTAAAAAATACATGAACTTTATTTCATAATAGTAGTAAATAATCTTTAAATACTGCTTCATCTATGAAGATGAGGCAGTTTGATAAAAATAGACATAAATAATGTACGTATTCGTAACATTTTTGATGCTTTTCTATTTTACGAACTATTTGAGTGTTCCCTACAAGTTCGTAGAAACGAGCGTCGACTGTATATGTATAACGCTTTTCCCCATGTTATCTTGTGAACACGATAACTGGAATAATTTTGATTGCATTTTAACCAATATATGTTGTAAAGATAGTGAAAATCTCGGCCGAGTTCGTAGATGGGCTATTAAGCTCAAAGGGGGTGGAAATAGTGGGGGATTGAAATTTTCATTTCCCGATAATTCCTTTAAAATTGAAAATAGAAAAAAAATTAAATCAGCCTAATTATCGTCTTATCATAACCAACAATTTTTGTATTTAATTTTTTTGATAGCTGCAATTGCTTAGAAGTTATGAACTGAAAAGTGATTTTCCCCCCTCCCCCCATAACTTAAAGTACCTCTCAATCTATGCATGTTAACCCTTGTTGGAAAGCTCTAGTCATTTGCAGTCTCTTCCACCCGCTTTCATTCTTGTATCTTTTAATCTTATGAAAATAGAGGGCGAAATGTTCTTCTGCTTATATCACCGGACAAAATGCTTTGCCCATGTTATCTTGGGAACACGATAACTAGAGTAATTTTGATTAGATTGTAACCGGCGAGGGATATGCTGTAAAGATAGTAAAAGTTTCGGCCGAGTTCATAGATGGGCTATCCAGCTCAAAGGGGGTGGAAATAGTGGGTGTTGAAATTTTTGTTTCTCCCTAGTTCCCTTATGTTTGAAAATTGAAAGAAAATTCCTATTAGAATTATTGCCTTATCGTAAGGAACAATTTTTTTATTGAAACTGTTTTGATAGCTGCAATTGCTTAAAAGTTATGAGCTGAAAAGCCGTTTTCGTCTCCCCCCCCCCCTTAGCTCATTATTTCCCCATAACACCGTTACGATTGAAGACAGAAACAAAATTTCAACGGGGCGAATTATAATCGTATCATAACGAACAACTTTTATATTGAAAATTATATTTAATATAATCTTTGATATTTAATTTTTATATTAATATAAATCCAAACTATTGCTGAGAAATGCTATGAAGCATAAAGAAAGTTTCATTGAAGATTTCATCCTAAATCCTAATTAGGAAAAGAAGTTCCAATTAAATAAATAGTTAATTTTAAGTTAATTTCAGCAATTGATACAGATTTACTATTTGGTTTTCAAGATCACATTCCAAATTTCATCTCTCTGCGTAGCTCCGATTTTCAGTTATCGGGTTCACAAAAAGATATATCGAGATAATTCTAGAAGAGCATTTTTACTTTCTCGCATACGAAGTATACAAAGAGAAAGTATTGTAATCGTCAAAAAATTCGAACTCGAGATTTTGACGGATCTCCACGTTTTAGACCTCCCTGAGTCCGAAAAACACAATTTTGGAATCATGACTGTCTGTGAACACGATAACTCGAAAACTATTAGAGATACAGGGATGGAATTTGGTATGTGATCTTTACACATAATTTGTAGGTTTCTATCAAAATTTCGACAAAATCCATCGACGGGAAGTCTGTCTGTCTGCGGTTATGTGAACACTATAACTCAAAAATTTGAATATGTATATAGATAAAATTTGGTACACAGTTTTATCATCATGAATGTAGGTCAGTATGAAATTTTGGGCCAAATCTGTCAACGGGTTGACTGTCTGTCGGTCTGCATAATCGCATACTTGTTTACTTTTGAAAGGAATCCTCCATCTGCATGCGCATGCGTACTGGTAGCATGGTAGGTCCTCCATCTGCATGTGAACGCGTAAGGATTACGTCACGCACAAGGACAACCTTGAGCCGGGAAGAGTTTAAAATCGGTACGCATCTCTTTGAATGTGATTCTTTACCTAAATATTTTACAATCACTATAATCTACAATGAAAAACCTTCCGATAGTCATTGGATTCTGAATTACAGTAAGTTCGAATTTTTTTTTATTCACGCGGGGGAGAGGAAACAGCACCTTTTTGGGGAAGTATACGAGAAAGTTTAGGGGAGAACACTCCCGCTGATTTTTACTTTCTCGTATACAAAGTATACAAAGAGAAAGTATCGTCAAAAAAACTCGAACTCGAGATTTTGACGAATCTCCACGTTTTAGACCTCCCTGAGTCCGAAGAGCACAATTTTGGAATTATGTCTGTCTGTATGTCTATGTGTCTGTGAACACGATAACTCGAAAACTATGAGAGCTACGGGGATGAAATTTGGTATGCGGCATTTAAACATAATTTGTAGGTTTCTATCAAATTTCGGATAAAATCCGTCAACGGGAAGTCTGTATGTTCGCGGTCATGTGAACACTATAACTCAAAAACTTGAATAGCTAGATGGATAAAATTTGGTACATAGTTTTATCGTCATAGATGTAGGTCCGTATAAAATTTTGGGCCAAATCCGTCAAAGGTTTGACTGTCTGTCGGCCTGTATAATTTACCATTGAAACCAATCCGCCATCTCCATGCGCATGCGTACGGAAGCAATCGTCTGTGCTCACGAAAGGAGTGAATTACATCAGTTTGTCCTTGAGACGGCAAGAGTGAAACCTAGCAGTGTGCGATTCTTTACCTAGATATTTTTCAATCACTATCGTGAAAAACCTTCTGATAGTCATTGGATTCTGGATAACAGTAGGTTCGAATTTTTTTAGCCACGTGGGGGAAGGAGAAGCGCCACCTTTTGGGGGAAGTATACGAGAAAGTTTAGGGGAGAACACTCCCTCTGGTTTGTATTCGGTGAGGCTTCAAACATAGTTATTCGTGCTTTCTCTTTTTATACTCCGTATTTAAGAAAGTATTTTAAAAATGAATAGGAATTGTTATTTGAAGTCCATGACTCAGATTTTTTAAATCTGGTGGTTCGTTTTATGCCGTGGGAGGAAGAGAAAACCCCCACATATACTTTCGGGGGGGAGGATAAATTTTTATTTCATTTTAGCTGCTAAAACTAGGAATTATCTGAAAGAAAAGTTCCAGGAAAGTTAACTAATTTTGTAACTAAATTTTAAAATTTTTTGTCTACTCCCTGTATTCTGTGATACTTTAAGGTGTCTGTCAATTTTTTGCCCCCCCCCACTTTGGCAACAAAATCACCGCCGCCAGCAGGGCTTAATATACAATTTCTACGCTTAGGCCGAAGCATATTCTTTGCCCCCCTTAAAAAAGTTAATACAGTCGACGCTCGTTATAGCGACTCTCTGCAAAAGATCTTTATAACGAGCGGTCACTATAGTGGATATAATTAAAAAATGTACACATGCAGGCTCGGCAGTTCCGTAAAAATATGCGATTTTTACAAAGATTCCAACTAAATATTCAAATTATTTTTTATCATTGGCATTAAAAATAAAATTTTATTAATTAAAAATATATTTCTAAAGCAGATTTTAAAGTAGAAAATAAAGGGTGTTATATACTTACAAAACATTTATTTCTAAAGAAAATAAATTAGGAATGGTTGTTTGTATTTTCTGCATATATGATTTTAGACAGGATAAATAATGTTCTGTATTTTCTTGCCTTTCAAAAAAAAAAAAATTTAAGTCTCAATAGCACTTGAAACTTTTTTTTATTCTAGGCTATTCTAATTTCTGCGCTGTGGTGAGTGGTAATTCCTCCCCACCTCCCCATCAAAGTTGAACCATAGCACTGGTGACTCTATATCTACGAAGCTTGGCAATACAATAATCAAGGCCAAGATTTAGAAACATGTTCTTTTCGGAAAAACACTGGGAAGAGTGTCCGCTGAATTCGGACGTTGTATTGGGATTAGACGACACTGGACGATCGTTATACCGGAAGTAAAATAGCATAGTGCATAGGGAAACACAGTTGGGGATTTTATCACTGGTCGTTATAACGGAATGGTCTTTATAATGTGTGGTCGTTATAACGAGCGTCGACTGTATATAATTTTCTAATTTAATATAAAATAGATTATTTTTAATACAATCTTTATGATCTTCGAAACATAATAAATTTTTTATTCAAAATTACTCTACTTATGAAATAACATTAATACTTGCAGAAATGCTCCAACGAGTTTCTTGAAATCTTCCGAAATTACCTACGAGAACTTCTTCGTTCGCGCTTTTGCGAATGAATAGGCTTGAAGGGCCATTGAGAAGCGGACATATCTTATCAAATCTATTTCAATGCAAAGTAGCCAAGGGTCCACAGCAGAAAAAAATTGTATCGTTCAATACATATAATATAACGAATGTGAATTTTAACCAGCGGGAGTGGTCTCCCCTCAACTTTCTCGTATACTCCTAACACATGTAGAGAAAAAAATAACCTAAAAGGCAGTGAAACGAACAAGAACCCCTAATGCAGTGGAGAAAAAAAAATAAGCGATATCACGTCATATCACGATTTCCGAAAGTCGTCCAACGCGGAAGTGGAATTAGAAGCCGGCGTGATTACCAATAGGGCTGGGTGTAGATAAAGAATACGAAATTTGCAATTTGAATGCCTTTTTTTTAACCGATTGACACAAAAATTGGACACAAATCTACCATTAACGTAAGAAGGCCACATACCAAATTTCATTTATAAAAGTAATTTTTTAAAGAAGTTATTGCGTTCAAAAGTATTCTTTTATACAGACAGGCAATCAACCCTTTGACAGATTTGGCCCAAAATTTGATACGGACCTACATTCCTGATGATAAAACTGTGTACCGAATGTTATCCATCTAGCTATTCAAGTTTTTGATTGATCGTGTTGACATGAACGTGGACAAATAGACTTCCCATGGACGGATTTCGTATAAAATTTGATAGAAACCTACAAATTATGTGTCAAGATGAGTGATGTAAAATACTCAGGTATTTATTTTTAAGGGTAAATACCCAAAATGGGTATTTATCTGAATATTTATTTTTCAATTAACTTTATTCATATAAAATACAGACACTGCTGTGTAATATGATTTCTGTATATAATATAAACATCTATAGAATATACATTGAGCATTAAGTAAGATAAAAAAAGAAATCTAGTTCTATGAACATTTTAAATTCTATAAAGGCTAAAAAAATGAATCGGAAAAAACAAAAAACGCAATACTATACTCTAGATCTCGCATAAAATGCGTGGCTTAAATGTCAATCCTTTTTTAATACAATGAGTAAAAGAATAATAATGTATTTGCTGCTTTTTAAAAATAAGAGTTATGTTAACTAAATTAATAAAATAATAGTTTGGTTTAAATTGACAAACAGCTGATAAATAGAAACTAAAATTCAAGATACAATTGTTTATCATCCTTTTTGGATTAATTAGTCAAAGTACCAGACATCGCTGATGAGAAGTTAGCAGATGTTTTAATTCTAACAGTTTTTAAAAGAGAATTATTCTGAAAGTAATATTCACTCATATTACTTTCAACAAAGTGAAGTGATCTTTGCAACAAGACTTCAGCAACAAGAAATTTGAATTCCTTTGTTGCTGAAACTGTTGTATTATTTGACGATATATTAGATGCATACACTCTGAAAAGGTTTCCTGGTTAGATTGGATTCATCTAGATCATAAACATCAATACTTGAATATTCTTGAAACTCTAAATTTGATGTAGTTGTCATGGTTGGAATTTTATTAAAAGAAAATTCATCATCTATTTTATCCATTGCAAAATCTTTTTTAACCCAATAGAACTTTTGAAATATTTTTTATGTGTTTCTCCATTTTGCTTACATTGGTATGTTTATCCTCAACATTACAGTACTTACATTGGATAATTTTTTCCTTCTTAACATTAAAAGCCCCAAGCAGGTAACTTTTTCCTTTTTTTTATTTTTTACGTAAAATTTACTGTTATATAAATACACGTAAAGTGAACGACTATCTATTCACTAAGTCAAAACAAGAATGTTTGACTTCCAGCATGGCAGTGCGAGTAAATTATGGATCACAAGATTCACGGGCGCTGTCTATCTCTACTGAGAATAAAGGAGAATGGGTTCATGTTGGTGCTCTACAGGACAGACCGCTAGGCCTAGAGCAACGAAATTTTTACAAACATACTTTGAAGGGTGGGTATGTGCACCTCGTAGCCAATTTTAATTCATTAAAATTTAAGCGACATTTTTTCATTTTTCCTTAATAACTTGCGAAAATTTTACACCATAAAAATGATTTTTACACCATCTGAAAATTTTAAAAATTATCCTTTTAATGATATCAATTAAGTTGTAATTCGATTTTTTTTCTCTAATTTTAATACATTTTTAAAAATATTTTAAGCATAATTTTACAACAATACTTTTCATTGTTACAATGAAATTCAAACTGTTTTCATTGTTAAAAGAAATATTTAATTGTGTGTTTCTCTTCCATTGTTGAAAACTAAGATAATATTGTATTGGATTTTACTTTCTCGTATACAAAGAGAAAGTATTGTAATCGTCAAAAAATTCGAACTCGAGATTTTGACGAAGCTCCATGTTTTAGACTCCCCGAGTCCGAAAAACACAATTTTGGAATCATGTCTGTCTGTCTGTCTGTGCGTCTGTCTGTGAACACGATAACTCGAAAACTATTACAGCTACGGGGATGAAATTTGGTATGTGGTCTTTAAACATAATTTGTAGGTTTCTATCAAATTTTGGACAAAATCTGTCAAAGGGAAGTTTGTCTATCTGTATGTCCGCGGTCATGTGAACACTATAACTCAAAAACTTAAATTGCTAGATGGATAAAATTTGGTACACAGTTTTATCGTCATGAATGTAGGTCCGTATTAAATTTTGGGCCAAATCCGTCAAAAAGGGACGTTCAAATTGCATATTCAATTTCTTTTAATCCGATTCTCATGCGCAAAGTACTGGTAGCAATCTGTTTTGTTGTAAATTTTATTTGCAACAATAAATAATGTTCTCAAACATGAATTGTAACAATTTTTTTTATTGTTGTAAATAAAATTCAAACCGATCTCATTATTTCAGCAAATATTTTATTTGCGCTCTTTTGCAATTGTTACGATTGTGGTAGTATAAATTGTTTTCTTGGGAATTCAATTCCAAAGCAGAATTTTCGCTTTAGTATTCATTGCATTGCCTATTTTATCGCACCTGCTTCAAAGTAATATTTTTTTGAAACGTGGCAATAGATATTTGATTTCAGGTTTGTTTGTTTGTTTCACTTTCTCGTATACGAAGTATACAAAGAGAAAGTATTGTAATTATCAAAAAAAATTCGAACTCGAGATTTTGACGAATCTCCTCTTAGAAAGTATATGAGAAAGTTTATGGGAGCTCCCGTTGGTTTATTTGATCAATTTATCTGTCCAATTTGTAAGGGAAGTCCTCAAGATAGTAACTATATTAGGAAATAATCCAGTAAACTGAACAATTATGGTTGCTATGTTTTAATTCATTTTATCGGCATGTTTTGAGCCAGCTAACAAGCCGCGCTATTTCGATGTTGAAATCAAGTTTGTTAATTTGTAGTTCGGGTCGATTACGTACAATTAGATAATCGTTGACTCCATTAGGTACTTTCATATAGACAAGGAACAGGACAAGTGCAAGGCTATGTAAAGAACGCGGCTTAAATCTCTATCGCAATTTGAAGTTTCAACTTACTTTGTTAAGGAAACCATGAATATCAAATTATGCATAAGAGAGTCAGTTGAAATTATATTCCCGGCGAACAAGACGATTGCCGAAGACAACTAAGAGAACATAAAAGTTGTTAAAAATTATCACTCTATTGTAAGTGTCATACCTTCAAACCGGAAAAACTGAATTATCCTCCGATCCCGTTTAAGTTTTAAATTACTTTATTCTGAATCCTGATACCAATTCGGGGTTTTTTTTATAATCTAGTCAAAACTTAAAAATTTTTATAAACTATTTATTAGTATATAAATTTTATATATTTGATTTTGAATCGTCAATCTCAAATACTTAAAAAAAATCCAGTTTGGGGGTACATACTTATTTTTTTTTTATTTAATTTTGAATCACCGTTCGCAAATGCCTTTTTTTGCAAAATATCCAGTTTGGGATAGTAATAATTTTTACGTTTCATTTTGAATCAACATTCAGATATCCATTTTTTTTTTATTTTTGCAAAATATATAGTTGGGAGTATTTATAAATTTTATATGTTTTATATTGAATTACCATTCACAAATATATTTGTTTGCAAAATATTCAGTGTATGGGTATTTATAAATTTAATATTTAATTTTGAATTACCATTCTCAAGTACTTTTTTTGTAAAATACCCAGTTTTAGGTATATATAAATTTTAAGTTTAATTTGAATCATCATTCACAAATACTTTTTCTTGCAAAACATAAATACCCAAAAACTTGATAAAAGTTTGTACGTTTTCATTGTGAATCAGCATTCGAAAAGTTTTTTTTTTCGCAAAATGCCCAGTTTTTGGGTATTTACACAGGCTTTGGGTAAATACCCAAAAAATATTTACCTACCACTGGGTATTTACCCACCCCACATCACTGGTCAAGATCACATACCAAATTTCGTCCCTCTAGCTCTAATAGTTTTCGAGTTACCGTGTTCACAGACACACATAATTCCCAAATTGTGTTTTTAGGATTCAGGGAGGTCTGAAACGCGAAGATACGTCAAAATCTCGAGTTCGAGTTAATTGACGATTACAATACTTTCTCTTTGTATACTTCGTATACGAGAAAGCAGAAATATTCTATGCGGCCTTTTTGAAATCATATTGAAAAGTTTGTCAACATTTTATTACTTCCTCTCTCTATGCACCCCCCTGACAGCTGCGTCCTATAGGGATTCCCTATGGGAAATCTGACCTTGGCCGCTAGTTTTTATGTATTGCCATTGTTTCATTCATCATCATTTATGTTTCATCATTGTTTCCCATTATAATATGTTTACACTTGGAACTTTAAGATGTGCTTTTAACCAAATATGCAGCAAGAGTTAAAATGTGTTTGATATACAGAATTGGATTTTGGACGTTTAGGAGAGTTTCGATATCAACAAAAGGTTGCATCAAACACTAGTGTTTGGTTATCTAGAATCTCCAGCAAAGATTGCAAATGCATCATCGCTTAATTTTTCAGTCTTAGACCACCAATAATTATGTTCATTGTTACAGTTTTTTAATTTCTTAAAAATTCATTAACCTCAAAGTCATGTCAGAATCTGAACTTTCCCTCTACATATATATGAAAGCTCCAATGTTTTGCGGGTCTATTCTGGTACCCGCGGTTGGGGTTGGGGGCGTAACTTTTTCCGCACGTTAAAAAAAGGAAAAAAGACGCCCCCCAACCCACCCGGGGGTATCAGAATAGACCCCTTAATCGATTTTCGAAACATTTTTGCATATCAAAACAATTTTTGAAGCGAGCACTGAACCCTCTGACTGCTTTTCCCGGGATTTACGCGGGTAGGACGTAAATCTATTTTCTGCTGCATCCTGCGATTTTCGGAAGCTAATGTGTTTACTTGGTACAATTACAGTGTCGAATCGTATTATACTAATAAAGCCTCGCCTATAAATATCAATTATCTTGATTCAATGCATTCATTTTCTGCTGCATCCTGCTATTTTCGGAAGCTATTGTGTTTAGTTGGTACAATTACAGCGTCGAATCGTATTATACTAATAAAGCCTCGACTATAAATATCAATTACCTTGATTCAATAGTATTTGAATAATTTTGCAAAAGTTGCATTTAAAAAATAAAGTGACGAGGATATCTTTTCAAACAGCCGCTGATGTTAAAAGCGTAGGACTACTTTACTCACGTGACTATTTTGTTTCTCGAAAGATTTAAGTTCCAGTAAGTTTTTAGGTAACTTCTGTTGTTGCCCTTTAACTCTAAAATAAGACATTAGTTATGTTTTAAACATATGTAGTTCTGATATATAGAGGATCTCCCATACCAAGTTTTGTGACGTTTTGGCGTGTGAATTAAATTCTTTCCGGAGACCCCAATGAGATGAACGTAGTCCTACGTTAAAATCTGCAGTCAGAGGGTTAATATCAAACTAGGAAAAATAAACAGATTTTTGATGTAGAGACAGACACCCAGGCATGTTATTTACGGCAAAGTCTCGTTGTTGAAAAAAGTTTATTCATGCAAAAAATCCAAATACAACTTATAATTCAAGTACAGAACATTTACTTTGTTAGTCGACAGCTTAAAACAACATTTCTCAATTTAAAAGAAAAATTAAATTTTTATTTAAGAAATACATTGAAATTACCGTATTCATAATATAATTTACCTACTTGATTCACCATATTCTAATAATTTCTTATCTGTAAAACAAATTAACTTTTTAAAAATATGATAGACATTTTTTAGATGAAGGTCTTGCTAATAAATGAAAAGTTTGCAATTAACCCTTCATAAAGAATTTTTAAAATTGAGTGTCCAAGTAAAGCCATATGCACGGTTGTATCCAAGATGAATTTAAGGTTCTTCTTCACAAGTCCAGGAAAACAAATTTTGGATAGAATATCAGATGGCTTTTAGAGATTATGAGCTGTTGCTTAAAAATTTTTTGAGTATCTTAATCTGAAATTTCTTGCAGTAATTTTCCAAGATTCTGAACAGGTAGAATCTTTTTTCAGGAATACCTTTGCTATTTCTGCATTTCGTAACAGTCGATGCGAATTGCTTTATCCCTAAGTTTTGGTTTTATCGGTTGATCGATTTTTATATAGCAAGGCCTGTTCATATAGACAATAGCCATATATAAATGTTATCACGATGGAAAATAACAGCTTCCTTCGTGTGTAAGCTTCTATGACAAATGGAAAAAACACCATATTAACGACTAACATCATAAAATAATACCCCTTAGCGTCAAAAGCAATATCGATTGCTAAAAGAATCATATTGCCAGTTACTTCGAAAAAGAAGTATTCGATGACACTTTCAACAGGTCCCAAAATGTTTGTAAGGATGTAGCAACCCACATGAATAATTAAAAAAATATCTACAATACGTTCTAAAGTGCAAGGGACACGAAAATAGATTGGAGCTACACAAAGAGTTGCAATTGAAATTAGAAAGCGTGCAATTGCTGGTAACCGGATGACTCTCGACCTGAAACACAAAACAGCGGCAAAGCTTCCCCAAATAATGGTGAAGTTCAAAACGTAATTCCCTGCTAGAAGTAGCAAACTGTAACATGTTAACGTTATTAACAATTGTATTGTCACAGGTAGCGGTACTATGGTGGAGATTCCATAACTTACGATAGCATTCTTGACAAGCAGAATCAATATGAAAATGGCATTTTTTTCTCTTGATACATTGAGAAACGATCGATGCTCTCCAAAGAACTCTGCTAGGGCTCTTGCACAAAGTAAAAGAGAATCGGTCCCATTCCTGAAAAGAGATGAAAATTATTAAAATAAATTTAATAATAAATAAATTTAATAATAAATAAATTTAATAATAAATAAATTTAATAATAATAAATTTAGTGATAAATAAATTTAATTATAAATTTAATGATAAATTTAATTATAAATTTAAATTTATAATTAAATTTATCATTAATGATAAATTTAATAAGTTTTTAAAAGGCTTATTGGCCGAGCGACATGATGTTCTGTTTTTAACTCTTAAAAGCCCGATTGTTTAAAAATTGATTTTAAAAATTTTTCTCCACTTTCATTTCTTGAATGAAACATCGGGAAAATACTTTAAAAAAATATTATTTCGTTTTAAGTATAGTTTATGGCTAAAAAACAGTTTGTTACCAACTCACCAGATTTGGCTTTATTTCAGAAAATAATTTATCGATACAATTCTATGATATCGAACACAGATGAATTTTAATAAATAATAACACGGATAAGGAATTTTCTTTAACATTGTAGAATAAAATATGGAATTCTCAAGCGCACAAAAGAAACTAAAAAGATGCAGCCTCGAGTGAAAAACATCAATTTATTTTTATTTTGTCATCAGCACAGGCTGCCATCTATATGTTGTAAATTTATTTAATAACATTTTCGGTATGTATCCTATTGGCAACAACAGACATTCGAGTTTCAGTCTTGTTCTCAAGATTTTAGAAGACAAAATTGCGTATGTTGCTTAACTCTTTAACAACGACACTGTTTTCCTAGCCATTCAATGATAAGCATCTCATCGCCCGACACTGCCCGAACGCATATAGGCATACTGTACTCGAGCAGAGCACCGTTGTAACTTTGGAGGGCTCTGATTGGACAAGCGAATCTGACGTAACTATGCTTTGTTGTTTGTTTACCTCTGACCACACTCTGACTGATTCTTTCAACTAACGCTAGCGAAATGTTCTTTGTGTAATACGCTATGGCTATTCAGAATTCCAATCTTCCCCCTTCTGTTGTAAACGAAGTTGTTAAAATCCTTGAAGACGAAACCATCACTCGAAGTAACCTCCAAAGTGTTTCCGATGTGTATTCATGGATAGAAGAATATGGAAGAACTTTAAACAAGGTACCTGTTGATGCGATATGCAGAAGAGTGACGTCAGATTCGTTTGTCCAA
>BGPR01039766.1:0-14188 GCA_013235015.1 Araneus ventricosus
AAAAAATCAAAAGTTGTTCTATCAAATAGCACAAGATGGTAAAAGTTGTCCATTGATTAACATATCACTGCTGAATTTTTTCAGAATTTTTGCATTTCATCTTCAGTCCCTGCAAGAGCCTCAAAATTTTACTTTATATACAAATTTTCAAATATTTCTTCAAAATAGTTTTGGCGGCAATTATTTCTAATGATAATATTAGTTTTATATTGCTTTTGGTTAGTTCTTTTAAATGTGAAATTCCCCAAGAGATGGTAGTATGAGTACCATAAAATTGAAAATTTTTTGCAGAACCATAGCGCGTGACATTTCGACTTTTCAGTTTGAGTGTGCTTCGTCAGCAGCTTAATGTTCGCTGTGCACGTTCCATTAGAGGTTTCATTTTTTGTGTGTTAGAAATTGTAATTATGGTTCAGACTAGAAACCGAGTTAAGTGTTCCATTATTGTTGTACCAACACGTGATGATATATTACAATACTATAATTGGATTAGGATACAAAAAGAGAGATCAGGTATTTGTAAACCAAAAGTGATCGAAATTTATGAAGAGATTGTTATTAAGATTTGGTGTTCCAATTCTTCAACATATAAGAATAATTAGTTTGATGAAAAAGAACAGGAAATGCAATTAAAGCTACTTAAATCTTACCCCGGCTGAAAGGATTCTCCAAATTTCCAAAATAATATTCAAGCCTTCCGAGAAGAAACAAAAACACTTCTTGACGTCGCTGTGTTGAAATGCCTGGACTTTAAATTGTGCCGGTGTGAGAAATGACGGAAAGTGCCACTATACAAGAACAAAAATTTATAGCCGACCAGATATCTGACCGGGTAATGACTCTTGCTGGTATGTGTTGAATGTTTTTTTGATGGTGTTGATCTACAAACCACTCAACAGCGTCAAAAAACTGCTTCAAGGAAGGCGAAAAACCAAGCTTTAGAGAAAGCTCGCGTCGGTAAATTTCAGCTAGAAGGGCTGAAACCATCTGAAATCTTATGAGAGTAAAATGTTAAAGTTGGTAACAACAATGACTTTGCCGTTGACAAAAATGCTCCATCACATGTTCCACTCCCCAAACAAGCATAAAGCTCGTAACATTTGCAACATACGGCAGATATGCAGCTGCGGCTCTTGCATCAGCATTACTTCATGATCTCAGCCACTGCTCACGATCCTTGCTAATAAAATCCTTGAAAAATTGCCACGTGCCAGATGGCTCACAACTGCCAGTCGATTGCTTCAACTTCAAATAAGCACAAGAGAGCCATCTGAAAAATTTAAGGAGATTCCTAGGTTAACAATAAAAGTTTATGCACCCATGTAGTTTTATATTAAACTAGCAGTACGCGCACGGCGTTGCCCGTGGAATCAGAACTTTAACAAAATGAGAAATAAAAAACGCCCACAAAATGACATGAAAAAGTTTTGAAAACAAAATCAAAACAAAAGATACACATTTTTTGATTTTCCTGCTTATTTTTTTTTCGCGCTACAGTACAGAGTACGTTAATCCAAAACAATATTACAAAATTAGAACGTGAAAATGATTATTATACAGCAAGCAAAATATAAATCAAATCCGAAAATAATAATCGAAGTATTCATTCAGGTGAAGGTCATGACGTATCCTGCGCGTCCGCCAATCAAAATTGGCATCAACGTTCCGAAGAAGTACCGCGCGAGTAACTCGATCGAGAAAAATAACTCTCAACGGCCCAGAAAGAAATGAATTTAAAAAAACGAGAAAAGATATTTTAACCGTTCTAGTTATAAGCTGAAAAAAATTGAAAATAATAGTGTTATTAGAAAGTCGGATGCAACAAATTTAAAAACAAAACTAACATTTAGATGGCAAAACTGACTATTTTTTAAAAAATTCTCAAAATCCAGTAAATTACGTTAGAAATTCAAAACTAACTTCATTAGAACGGAAATCGCGTGCTCTTTCCGATGGTCTATCTATTTTTGTCGTACAATTATTCGAAAACATTCTATTGAAAACATTCTATCGAGGTGCATTGAGTCACCATTAGGACTACCTGTGTGCCAAATTCCATGGCTGTAAGTTCGATAGATTCGTCTGGACATCGCAGACAAACACACACGCACACACACAAACATTGCCTTTTATAAGTATAGATGTAATCCAAGCATAATGGAATCTTCCGTTCACCTACATAGAATTATAGGTTTCTCGCGGTACCTAAGCAATGAACATAAGAAACTGTGGATGCAACCATTCAGAGAAATGGTTTCTTTGCGCAACTAGAAAACATACTCATTGCTATGTTTACTGATAAAAGATCACATATTAGGAAGCTAGCTAGCTGCTGAATTCTTTCTGAGCGGGCAAGAAAATCACAGCAATCACTTGTCCGGAAGTTTGAAACACCAAAAATTAATTTGAGTGCTTGTAGAGTATGTTGAATTTATGAACTGGCAACAATGTAAAGCAACAGAACCACCCTTGACACGACATCTATCAGAAGAAGACTTGCTTGCTTTCATAGAAGAAAGTTCGCCCCTTCTGGCACAATTTGGGACTTTCCTTGTCACACAGAGGCAGTGAGAAGGTATGTGAAAGCAGTCACTGACGCTTCTTGAGAAGTATGGGGAAGTTCTGCCCGAGATGCCTACGCAGGAGCAATAATTGTAGACAAATCAAGCATGCTGGCTTTCGAGACAGATTATGGCATAATTTATAAGTAGATACAAGTAATGCCCATAGGTAGGAAGATTGGGATGGGCGCGGGTGGAACTCGATATGCAACCACCTCCACGTGGTGAGTTCTTGGTGGTTTCTAGAAACCATCTAAGAGTTGCATATATTTATAAAAGTTATGAAAAAGCTTAAATAGTATTTTATGGCATAATTAATATTTTATAATTAAAGGGAATTGCGCATTTCCGGTAGCTATGTTACTGAGGAGCCAATGCATTTAGAAATAATTGCCGCCAAAATTATGATAAAATATACGATTTTTTTGAAAAACGTAAAATTTTGAGGCTCTTGCGGGAAATGAAGATGAAGTATAAAAATTCTGAAAAAATTTAGTAGTGATATGCTTGTCAATAGACTACTCTTGACACCAAGTGCTATTTGATAGGACAACTTTTGCCACCTAGTGTTATTTAATAGGACAACTTTTGCCAACTAGTGCTATTTAATAGGAGAACTTTTGATTTTTTCGCTATATAGATAAAATATCTGAAAACTTGTAGAAAAAGTAAAACCTTGAGTCTCTTTCGGGGAATGAAGATCACATGCAAAAATTCTGAAAAAATTTTGCAGTGATATGCTAGCCAATAGACAACTTTTGACACCTACTGCAAATTGATTGGCCGACTTTTGATTTTTTTTAGCTTCACCCTAATGGGCAAGGAGTGGAAAAGACTGAAGATCTACATCAGATTTTCGACACGATATGTTCAAGGTAAAGGGTCCAAAATACTCGATTCTCTTTATAATACGACGAAGCTAACACATAACACGCCATGTTTTGGAAGTATGCGTAAAAGCCGACGGGAGAACCCCCCGTGGTATTTACAAATTTGGAAAAATGCATTCCTGGAGTTTTCTCAATCCATTGGAGATACAAAATAATACAGCTCCCATTTCGTCCCGGCCTACCAAATCGAGTGCAAGGTCAAATAACAGGAAGGAGGGAAACAACCCCTTGGAGATGCAATTCATAGTGCAAGAAATCCTTCTCTAGATTGTACTGCGAATGCAGATCAATTTTCCTCCAGTTCAAATATTAGATTTTCGGTCGAAAACTATGTATGTCTTACCTTCCTATAGAGTTCAATAATATTCCCGAAGATCAGATTCGGTTTAGGTCCTTGGATTCCCAAGTTCTGCCACAACGATAATTTCTTCCATCGCCACCTGAAGGAATAAAAAGGAACACATATAGCATTCAGCTTTCATCTGCTGTACCTGTAACAACAGTTAGTGAACTGTGTGGGTCAAGCGTGTCAAAGGGAAAAGATAGTCCATATCTAAATTTATGTGGGTCACAAACAATCCGTCCATTCTTTCATAAACACTGGAAATTCAAATATAGAAAAGATTAACGAACCCTTTGAGAAGTGGGTCGAATTATGTTCATTATTTTTTGAATACTAGCCCGTGTGTCTCCAAGTGACTGGAGTCCCTTGAAGGGGGGGGGGAGTGTGTGGTGAAAAGGGCACCAATAATTTGAAAACACAGAAAATTTGTTAACAGAAAAACTTCACAATTGACCCTTTTTTTGGCCTCACTTTTAAATTCCTCTAAAAATTCAACACTTCGATCTGGAACATCCCCTTTCTACAATGCAACGAATGTGCTTTTAAGTTTATAACTGACTGTCATGAGTCAAACACAGGGTGCAGTGATACGATAGAAAATCAGTTAGCCAACGTCCACCTGGAAATATTTTTAAATATAAATTTTACGTTGATATTAATACTTTAACTTTTTAATATTTTCGATTGTGTGTTCTCTCTTTTACGATATAAAAAATAAGGTTAAAAAATCGACGCGTGGGTCATTTTAATAGCCTTCGTTTGTCAATGTCTAACTCGCCGGTGTAAGGTCTCCCCTTTCTCTGTTTCCCACAAGACGGACCGCCTAAGAAGTCCCTAAGGCATCTGAAGAGGAGGCTCCTTGCACACCGGCGCCTACATAAAACTGATCGGCTGTCAAGAATTGCCACTGCACTTCGCCGACATCGGCAGCTACGGGGGGTCCCAGTGACACATGTAAACCTACTGGCGCTTGCACACACGCCGATTTCAGCCGATCGACTTCGCTCTCGTGGCGAAATAATAAAATTAGTAACATTTTGAAAAAAATATTGAACAATATTTTTAGGGATATTTTTTTTTCTTTATTGATATTTTCAGTATAAGAATGAGGAAATTACTTATACACAAAGAAATTTTTAATGGATAGTTAAAAATAATGGTTCTCAGTGGCGGATTAAGCTTGTTAAAAGACCAAGCGCTTTAATATTTAGGCGTCTCTGCAAACCTATATATGCTTCTTTACATTTGAATAAGTCGGTTTTTCTAATTTTAAAATAATATTAATGATTCCGCATACATCCCATACTTTTATTTCTATTTTTTAATTACATTTTGTACTTGCTTTGTTATTTATTTTTAATTATCTTAATAAATCTTTGTTGAATAATTGCAATGCCTTAAAGTTAGTTATAGTTAATTTAACATAATTTTCTAATGAATTTTCATTTAACGTAATTCGCTTTTAAATAAAAATAAATCTCAAAACAACTTTACTCTCCGACAGCCTTAGAAATAAATATAAATTTGTTGTTTTCACCTTGGTTGTCCCTTAGTTTTGATTTATTAACGCAATAAATGGAAATTCAAATTTTTTTCGAATGTTGAAGTGATTGTTTTCCACAGTGTTAGATTCTTATCACAAGAATTCTTAATATTAACACATTATAATTTGGTTATATTGCCAAGTCAGTTTTTAAGGTGTCCGCCTACGATGCGAACCCATTTTCTGCCGAAAATCAAAAACATTTTTTTCGTTTCACTTCACTTTTATTTCTTAATGTAATCCCAAAACTTATTTCATTTTACTAGAACGATAATCGGAAATGAAATTAGAATCCTTTTAGTAAAACTTAATAGATGAAAATGGAAAACTAAACAAGCATTTGTTTTGGCAACAGTATTTTTGTACAGGAATGTACAAACGGGCACAACAAAGAAGCGTTTTTCATTGTTCTAACTTAATATTTATTTCTTTTTAGTTGCGATTTAGAGTTACTTTAGTTTGAACTAGCCATCTTCGGCGACCAGCTTGTTCGACGGGAATATGATTTCAATTGAATCTTGTACAATTTTATATTCATGGATGCTTTAACAACGTAATTTTAAACTTCAGATTGCTGTAGATTATTTAATCCATGTTCTGTTAGGGGCCTTGCACCTATTTTTTTCATTGTTTACATAATGTACGTAATGGAGTCAAATAACTGACCATACCATATGACATCTAATCCCAAAACTTCTTTTATTTTACTAAAACGATAATCGGAAATGAAATTAGAAACATTTTAGTAAAACTTGGTAGCTGAAAATGGAAAACTAAACAAGTATTTGTTTTTCATTGCTTTCCTTTAGTATTTATTTCTGTTTAGTTGCAATTTAGTTTAGTTTTAAGAACTAAATAACACTTGAACTTTGTAATTAATTTATGAGCCAATATAGGCTTTCGAGGCAATGTGCCTGAATTTTGTATAATGTAAACTGTCGTTTTATATGACGTTCAACAAACATTGAGAATTTCATAAACTAAAAAATTAATTTACTACTTAGAAATTGTGTACGATTTTTATTAGTTATTAAAGCACATTTTACATTTGAATAAATGTATAAAAGTTAAATTTATATTATTGTCGAATTTTTCGGTTTGTATTTCATAATTCACACATTTTTATTAAAAATTTCTTGTTCCATTCAAATTGATCTCCGATATTTCGGCGACATTTTTAGTATATGAGAAAGGTATTTTTAACTAATCTTCACAGGAAAATAAAAAGAAAAATAAAACATCCGTTAAACTATTCTTGTTTTCTTTTTTGAAATGAAAACAAGCATAGATTATGTTGGTTTGAAAAATTAATATTACATATTTTTCATTTGCACTTCATATTAGTTCAGTATTTAGCATTAAATTAACTCGATATTACTTAAGTTATAATATACTTTTGTCAATTCAAAACATTTTCATTATGATAAATTCAGATGTAATTATTATTATCGATTAAATATACTAATAATAAAGGTACATAGTAAGTTAAGTAAAATTAATATTTCAAAAATTTATTTAAATGCGTAAAAAATTTTTAAAGTATTTAAATAGTGATTTTAGTTTTTGATATGTTGGTTAATTATTGTGTTATTTTTTTCAAGTATGGCAGAAGAAATTGATAATGTATTCGAGAATGACCAGATGTACATCCGAAAACCGACCGACACGAATCGGTGTGTGTGCAAGGAACGCATCGTCTGCAAAAGTAGAGCATTTTCAAACCGGTCTACAAAAATCGGTGTGTGTGCAAGTAGCCTAAGAAGTCGTGAAAAAGACCATAAACACGGTCCGGTGTTACGTAAAACCCCGAGGGGTACGGAAGAACGTTACCGATATAGTTTGTAGGCCCCCCATGGAGAGCCGACAAGAGGAGCAGTGATGTTTTGACCACTTCTAATGATTACCCTGGAAGGGAAGTGAATGTTGTGGTTGGATGATGTGTTCGACACCCGGACAAATCACTGAGATTTAATTTTTCGGCCACTCCTCTGAGGTGTGGAAGGTAGGGGTTTTAAGGAGAGAAGACGGAGAGAAACGGGGGGAGAGAGGGGCGGAATCTCGACAAGCGAGTTCTGGACTTTGATTTTACGGGCTTTTTTTTACCTCGAGAAAATTAGCCAAATCCTTGGCTAGGCTAGCTCTTGTGGTGAGCTGCGGAATTGCATCACAGCATCCCTTTGGAGGATTGCTGGAAAATTAGCGAACGTTTGCATTACCTTGGTAACACTTACTTAGAATAACCCTTTTGATGGTTTTCTTCAATAATTTGAGCGTTCCATTTACCTCAATTTCCTCTTCCGGAATCTACGTAACTCGCCCTGAGTTGTAATACAATGATTGAACTCTATCAGTTCTTGAATTACCACCGATTGTACATCGATTGCAATACGAGTGACTCACCTTGAAAACTGCGACGAAGTCCAGTTACGAACATTTGACTCTCGCGATCTTTATCCGGGACTTATCCTAATCTCTTGAATGAGTAAACCATATGTAAATTTGTTTGTACATATGCCATTACTCAAGAAACCTAATTAAATTTTGATGTGCTGTATTGCTGTGTCTTGTTGATCTCTGATCAGACCCCGGTATCACTGGGCTAAGACCTTACACCGGTCACTGGTTCGCCACCACTGTCCTATTCCGTCTTTCTTACTTTAGGTAAATCTTGTTCTTAGAGATTACTTTTAAAACTAGCACAATATGAATGTCAGTCACAAGCAATCTTTTTTAAAGCGTAAATAACTATTTTCATCGATAAGTATCTACTTCCAGCATGAAGTTATCTCTGTATGCCGGTTATCGCTTCGCTTGAGACTAAAGCAATGGTGCTGAAATGATCACAGATGACGGGGCGTACCTCCTTAATTATGGGTCTTTGATGGCTATTTTGTAACAGATCAAAGCACCCGCATTATTATTTCCGGCTACCTAATCATTCAGATTCACCGAACGGCTCAGGCTAGGTTGGGGTGATCCTAAGATTGGTTGAAAGATATTTGTCAGATTCAGGCAACCAATTTCTGTTTAAACTAGAATTATAGCTCTCATTACCATGATCTGAATATGATTAGATACTATTTTTATATTTTTTGAGACAAGTAAAAAATCGCATAAGACAAATTACGTAAATTTAAAATTCTGATGCTCGTGTTCATTATTATTATACAGCATGCGATACTGCAATTTCTCAAAAGATTTGAATTACATACAAAGTAGCGATTTGTTATGATTAACAGAGGTTACCGATATCACTTTTATTATCAACTTGAATAATGTATTTATGTGATATCAGCATCCATTATCAGGACCGATTGTTTGTAGCAATCAAGGTTTGAATGGTAGTATAAAGTATAATCTGTAAAGATTGTTTATAAATTTTCAGGGTAGGTCAGGAATACAAGCCATTATTGAAATAGAACATGGGATCGGAATCTAAAGGGTGGGTGCTACAGGTGATCGTCAGCAAAATGAGTAAAAGAAAACGATAGGTACAGTCGATAAAATTTACAAGACAGGTTTAGTGGAATACAAATTTGCAATAGCCAAATGACAGAGTTACATGAATAACAACATACGAAGCTTATAGCTTCAGAAGTTAAATCTATTGATCACTTGCTTAACCTCCTCATACCGAGTGAGGCGATCCCGGGCGGTCTAAAAATTTTCTCTTAACAGCGACGAAGGCCGGTCTTAGGCGGTTGGCTTCTTTTGAGGGGAGGTGAAGTTCTGAGTATCACTTAGTAGATAAGAGCGGTAGAGGGTCCAATTATCCTTGCCAACCACAGCCCATTTCCGTACGCCTTAAGGGAAGATTATAGAAGGGGTGGAGTGGTGGGTAAAATGATCACCCATGTTGGGAGAGTCCAATTCGTGTCGCTTCCTTCCAAAAAGCCCCGGTTTTAAAGGAGCTAGAAGAAAACAGTCGCATCGGGATTAAAGAGTTAAGTAATCCAAATGCTTGTAGTTGATACTGCGCCCTACTTGCGATTGCATGTGTCATGCTGTGTAGTAGTAATATTGTTATTGAAGCAACTATGTTCTGCTACTGAAATTTGTTTTCTTTTAAAGGTGTTTTGTAGGTGTTATCTGGTCTATCCTTTCCTTTTACTTAATTCAAATGATCCTTTCTGCAAAGAGCCTCTTGTAGCGATCTTACTTTGCGTTTCCAACCCAATGTTCTATTTCAAAACTGACTTGTTTCTGTATTCTAGGCTACACTTAGAATCTGTAAAGGGACTTTCGGGACACCTCGTATATACAGGGTTTCCACTAAGTACTTGTAGCAAAAGAAAGGAACGATAGAGCACTGCAAAGTTGAACAATATTTGCCACAAAACATAGGATTACAATTAATTCATCGCACTATAGAGATACAGGACGCAAAGAAGATCAGTAGGTGAAATGACGAAGATGATTTTTGTTTCGAAACGAAACTACAGTTATTAGCATTTCTTTTCGTTCACGACCTAAATAATATCCTATTTCTAAGATTACTCCACTATATTTCTATTTTTAAAGAATGTAATATCATAAAATTCACATGTCGTATTCTTTCATAATTGGTTATCTTTCACTAAGTTACTTGTTGTAGTACGATTGAAATTAGATCACTTTTGCAGGGGAAAACTATACACACTTAGAAGCATTTTGCAATAATGAACACGAAATCCATTAAATTTTATATGATTCTTGATTGCATTACTGCTTCTAGTTAATGCTTAAAAATTTATGTGAGGTAAAATTTGATTTTAGATGTTATTTACTTGTACTAAGATAAAACAAGAATGAAAATACTTTTAAAATTCAAGTTTGAATTTTTTTTCTTTATTTGAATAATCCCAACACTCTAATAAAGATTAACTAAAATAAGATCTAAGAGATGCCAAAAAACTCGCATAATTAGACGAACTCTGTGTGTGTATTTATAAATAGTGCAAAGTCGAAACTACTTACGCTAGCCAGAGGACAACTGCAACACACAACAGAGCGACGTAGATCTCCATCTTTCTTTGTCAACAGTGCTTTTGGGTGTGAGAAAGCTGCCTTTAAAATATAGAAACGTAAATTTCCAGATAAACTTCGAGATACTGCGATTAGATTTGGGGCACCATCTTTAGAGATTAGAGAGTGCTTGTTTTGAAATAACGGGCTCACACTTTCCGAGTAAATTGCCACCGATAGAGAGTGACAAGGCAAAAATACTATATTAGAAAGCTACGTAGAGAAAAATTTGCAAATCATGTTTGCCCGAAATACAATTTAGATAACATTGAATGATATGCGTTTTGACACTTGTAACTGAAAAAATAATTTCGTATTTCAAGTTACATTGAAGTCATGAATCTTTTATCTGACTTAGAACGGAAATTTTCGATGATACGCTAACACGGAATGAAGTGGAATGAACACGTGTTGAAGAATAAACTGTTATAATTTTTTTTTTCAAATTGTGTGATCGAGAGACATGCAATCGATTGCATGTTGCATTCTGAGTATTACGATGTTATTGATATCTTTAATCTAAACAACTAATTGTTGTAAGTTATTTTTCTAAAGCAGGATTTCTTAAACAGTTTCCAGTCGCGACCTCTTTGGAAATGGAAATAACTTGTGCAGCCCCATATACACTAGTGTGGGCCGAAAAACACTTTTTTTCGAAATCGCTATTCTAATAGTGCGGAAAGAGTTCTCTCTGGGTTCAATAAACATGGTGTAAAATATTTTTCGATAGAATAATATCTTCTGTTCCCGCATCGCATTTGAAATTTTGCAATTTTTGAAAAAAAATGCATTTTTTTATGTGTTATCGAAATAAATCAAACATGAAAAAAAGACAGGTAAAACACTGTTTATTGTTGTATTGTATTGTAGAATTGATTATATTAACTGAAAATTATTAAATAATTGCTGAGTCATAATATATTAATATAATATTTGTTAAGGATATTGTAATCATAGAATGTTATGACATGCCAATACCAAAAGTTTACTTGAACTTAATCAGCAGCAAGAGGCATGAAATCAGCCTTATTGTCGAATTCAGGCATCGGGAAAAGAATGTGGATCTAATGAACCCGTCTTTAATTTGAAACTCATAGACCTTAATGGATGCTTCTGTCACTAACTTGGCACACCATTCAACTGCCTGTGTGTCATATGGGAAGTGAATGAAGTCCCATTCTGGAATTTTCTTATCACGCACAATGGATCTAAATAAGGCAGTGGATATATTACGGAGGATTGGTGGAGAAGTAATGGTAATTGAAGACCAGCCAATCATTTCCGTATAGTCAGCTGCTTCAAAATTAAGTTATCTTGGAGAAAGACATGTACTGACTTTACTTTGGAAGATGACTCTCTAGACTTAATTATACGTCGTGCAGCAAGTTCTCTGATGTACACTCTTTCATAATTCAACATACATAGCAAAATATTCTCAGGATGAGCAAAGAACGAATTTCTACAAATTACTCCATCAACGACGTCCTTGAGGTCTTGAGATAAATACCTGGATCAAGAAATACTATTCTACACATGCTTAGCTCAATATTTAAGCGAGTGTTTAGACTTTATATTAAACCAGTTTGGAGTGTAAACTTTCATAACAAACTCAGCGATGTGTTTCAACTTAAAAGAAGAAGATGAAGAACAAACATATAATCTTAGAACTCTGTTGGCTGTTATCAGCCAGCGTGAATGTGATAATGTACTAAGACTGAGTCTAGCCAGCTCATCAGAACAATTTCCCAATCGCAACGCTTGAGATATTTCTAATAAGTACATTTGATCCGTGCTTAAGTCACGTCTATCAGTAGTTGGTAATTCGCCGTCAATAATTTCGAAAGTTGTAACTGGCAAAGTTTTACATGTAAGAAGCGCCTTCCCAAAATTACCAGAATATGATTTTGGACCATTTGTTGGCCCATCCAACGTTTCAAACAGATGCCTCAGAGTAAGTGTTCATTAAAATGCAGGAGACATATTACCCACTGCAGAGGTTTACCAAGTTTCAATTCCAAACACCGAATTACACCGGATTTCCATCCGATATTAACAGATGTGCCGTCACAGCCAATTGCCAAAAGCTGAGAAAGATCTCTAGTGATCCCTTTAAAATATCCGATAATAGTCTCGGAAATCTGTTTTGCGGTGCCAAATGATGGACTCAAATGAGTAATGTAACGTGAACCCAGTTCTTCAATAAGACATAGATGTTCCTATTTTGCTTTTTTCGTGTGTCTTTTAGTATCTACTCTCTCCTCTATCAATGTAAAATCTTTACGACCATCGAAATACAGCCCCTCTAACGGTAATGCCTTAGCTTCACTTAAAGCCTGGAATCTAATTTTAACCTTTTCCCTTCGCAGCTCGTTTTCGTCAACCACCAAATTTGAGTTGTTGCTAGTTGTGAGACCGACATAGAAGAACACTTGAAGCAACTGCAGAGCCACAGCCCGGTCCGAGACGCCAAACCTGTCGCCAACCACAGCAGCTGAAGGGAGGCCAAGTCGCATTTGTGATGATTTAGCTAAAACGGAATTAATTGTTTGTACTTAGGATCAGTAGGAGAGAATAAACGGTTCGATGTTGATGGTTTGTAAGTGTTCAGATTTAAAATTACTTCAGATCTGAAGAACAATCCGTTTCTTCATCTTCATAATCTACATACTCTGCGTTAGGCGTTGCTTGTGTATGATTTAAATATAAATTGTAAGCCTTTCTATCAGCATTATTAGCAATATTCCGAAGTCGCTTTCTGTATGAAAAGACAAGAAAAAGTGTACTTTTTTTACAAAAATTGCAAAATTTCAAAATTTGCAATATGGGAACAGAAGATATTATTCTATCGAAAAAATATTTTAAACCTTTCTTATTGAACCCAGTGGGCATCTCTTCCGCACTATTACAATAGCAATATTGAAAAATAATTTTATTTCCTACACCGAGTAAAAATTGCAATTTTTACCCAAATTTCCAAAATCCAAGTGCGATGCGGGGGCAGAAGATATTATCCAATCAAAAAATATTTTACTCCGTGTTTATTGAACATAGAGAGAACTCTTTCCGCACTATTATAATAGCGATTTCGAAAAAAAGTGTTTTTCGGCCCACCCTAATACACTACTGAGTTGATTTGAATACAATGGTTCACAATCAGTTGTGGAGAATCGTGGGAAGTCACATTTTACAGCGAAGATTTTGAAACAAGGACGTTTAGGGGGACCGTCCACAAATTGCTGAAGAAAATTACTTGGGCTCACCCAGTTTCACAGCAAGTTGACACTGTTTTGAAACTTTCATCAATCGTTTTGTTTCTTACTGACATTTCTTACATGCATTTTTATAAAAATATCATAAATATTCGGGAAGATATAAAGGTTTCTTTAAAACAACCCAAATTTTCCACATGTTTTTGTTTATAACATGCAGAGTTTTAAGCCAAATGTTGCGAAAATTTGAGAGTTATAGAAACATTGTATTAAAATTTGAAGTAAATACCTTGAATATTTCTGGAAATATGAGTATTTGTAGCAAATACTTTTTAACTGCACATGCTCGAAACATATCGTAAATTTTCTTTCATAACGTCGAAGCCAGATATCAAAGGCAGCTTATATAAAAATTCCAGCTGAATACCATTAAGACAAGGGCGGATCTAAGAATCCGTTATGGGAAGGGGCCTACAGTGAAAAGTTTTTTTCTGTGTTTTTAACTCTTAAAATAATGAATTACAAAACTGAATTAATTATTAATTTGAAATTAATTAAATTTTAATGACTTAATTTTTAATTAATTTAATGTAGTAAATATGGGCGAATTTTCTGCTTTGCTTATTTAGGGTAATGTA